>JAVSBV010095082.1:0-22759 GCA_033117975.1 Parotocinclus spilosoma | reverse complement strand
ATAGGCTGTCAAAGTAATGCAAAGTAAAGCACATGGTGTACGGCCAAACCAAATCTCACACATTTTATGCAGTTTAAAAACCATGACTGGGACTGGGAACGTTATGTGCTATAAATGTTATGTGGCACTGGGACTCAATACAGAAAAGCAGGATGGCAGTCAATTGTTGGACACATACATACACACACACTCACACTAAGGAAACTTAGGAAACTCCAATTAGCACACATATTTGGACTGTGGGAGGTGTACCCCGAGTAAACACACAGACTCCACACAGAAAAAACCCAGGCTGCTCCACCTGGTATGGAACCCAGGACCTTCTTGCTGTGAGGTGCCAATGCTACATACCAGCCACCACTTTGACCACTATATTAAAACATTATTTTAAAAATATTACATATATACTAAAACTATGCTCTAAAAATGCAGACTTAATAAGTGAAAGCAGGTAAGCTGCAGTATTGGTCACACCGACTGGGTAAAGAGTGCCAGGCAACAGTACATGAACAGTACATTCTCACAGTGCTAACCATCAACAGATCCCATTCTTCCTGCAGCAAAGTAAAACCAGGGGGATCCATCATGTTGTTCTTGGAATTATTAATTGATGATTATTTCACTGCCTAGAATGTTAAGCTCTAGAGGTTCATGAGTTACACAAGCCTAAATACTACTTGTCATGTCATGTAAGAAAACCGTGTGTAAATACAATCCTAAGAACACAATTCACCTGAAGTTGTTACAAGTCATAAATCTTCAGTCTGTACATCAGTTTGTGCAATCATTTTACTCTGATGGCACTGCATCCTCAATAATAACCAATATACTTTTATAATTATATTGCAGTTTTGAACCATCCACCATTATAATCCCATAATGAAGTTCCTTTGTATATATCACTGAAAGCTTTGTATAACTCTGGTCAAAGTTTCATACTAACCATATTCAGAAAGAAAAAATATAACAAAGCCATAGTTTTTCGAGCCACACAATGCATTAAAGTGGAGATGACAGGCATGAAGCCCAGAGGCAGTGTAATACTATTCACACTATTTTTTTTTCCTGCGAGTCCTGACTTTTAACAGACAAGTTAGAACCATATGGGCCTACTGTTATGGTTCAGACACACAAACTTATTGTTCATCTCTCCAGCTTTAATCATGAAATGCATCGAAGTTCATGATGGAGAAGAATACCAATTATATGATGCAGTGCACATGAACAACTCCAAATGAACTTAACACTTTAGTCATTCATATGCTTGGATAAACAAACAAACAAGCCATCAGCCACCCAACAAGAACCTTGTATCAACAACTATGCTTTTTGTTCTTCATTATTCTTAGAACTGCATGCAGTAATAACATGAAAATACTTTAGAGACCTCCGCTTTCAGCTATAAATTGAGGTCAAGTTAGCCTGCTGATAAACCCAACACAGTTTCTAACAGTAATTAATATCATTATTAGGCTAGTCTTGTTACACAGAAGCGAAGTGTCACTTGCTTTTGAAGTGTCATTGCTAATAAGCATTTCAATTCATTTCACTGTAAAACATGATGTCCCTGCAATAAAGTGTGTTTTAATATTTTTTTTTACTTGTAGCTTCATGTTTATTCATATCCTATTTAACTGGATCAGACCACGTTCTGGAATAATGGTTAATAATTACCTGCTTCTAAGAGATATTTAAACAGAAGTTCATTTGTGATATGAACATAATGTTGTATGTTTAACTTTCTTTATTTTGAGTCATTCTGTATTGAATGATTAGTTTTGCATCCAATTCCTGATATAATAATTGTAGCACGACATAGCTAAGAGGTCAACTTTAAATGCAAATCAGTTAGACAAAATGCTTTTCATTATCTCCTGGGCCTAACACATGGTGGTAATATCTACTGCTGTACAGCCCAGCTACATATGGAAGATTTTGGCAATATCAATGGTTACATATTTATACAGAAACAAGAGAATTGTGTTTGTTTTCCTTAACTATGTAAAAAAAATAAAATTTTTAAATACATTCCCTGCATTATTAATGTAATAACAGATTTGTATTTGCTGTAAACTGTATTAAATTTTTTATGAACTTTTATTGAAAACCTATGACACTATTATGAATATAGGACTTTAATTTAATACTTTTATTTGATTAAGAAATGTGCAGTCAGTTATGAAATTCATAAGCCTTTATTGGAAAGGTGAAATATTACCTCGTGTTAGACTATTTATCACCAAACATCAAAATGCATGGCATTAGTCTCTGAAAGGTGCTAGGTTTGAATCAGTTGTCACAAAGAACTATAAACAGCACCCTTACCAAACAAACTGCCAAATTATCTTCCTGTCCTTTATATTAAGTTAACCTGGTGTCTGGTATTTACTGAGATGAATGTCAGTGGCCAAAACAGACAGATACTTTATTCATTAGTGACATATTCAATGCAATTCAGGCTTTTAGTTGCTATTTTTTTATTTATTTTTTATTTTTTTATTAATTGCAGATTTCATGCAATTTCATCAACACGTTTGGTGCTGCCCAACTGACCATGATAATTTGCACAACACCCATCTTCAAGTGAATTTACAGCCTGCCAATTATGATTTGATCCTGTTCATAAACTGCAAGATGCATTTCAAACAGTCAGGATCATTCTATATCAGTGGTCTCTTCCTTAGCCCTTTGTTACAGGAAACGCACAACAAGTTCTGCCATATTTATCAGAATGTAAAATCAACAAATGTCTATAAATCTGAATTAGTTTAAAATAATTTATTTTCATTTATAAGCATGCACTTTGTAACTAGTGGCATTAATTTTGTTTTAAGAATGATTCTAAACCAAATTAGTCGAAATTTCCAATATCTGCAATAGATAGACTTGGCTTCTCCTGACAATAAAAAACTTGGAAATCTAGAGAATGAAACAGTAAACTCAATAAGACAGAGCGTACTGGCACCATCAATCATTGTTATGATTAAAAACAAGCCTGTCCGACACTTGTCTGTGTTGATTTCATGCACCAGACATCTTGTTTAAAAATAGCAGAACATGTCCATTCATTTACACAGTACATGATCTTTAGGCAGGACAATAACATGATCAGATTTACACTATTTGCAAGTATTTTGTATGGGGCTCTCACCTGTCACTTCATTAGGTACACCTCATTTGTCTACCCTTGTTGTTAATTTTAGCAGTTCCACTTACCATAGAAGCACATTGTAGTTCTACAATTATAGACTATAGTCCATCTGTTTCTCTACGTACTACATAATGTTCAGGACCCAAACAAATTAAATTACCCAACTATCCAAGAACTGCTTAAATTGGACAAATAACTTTACACCCATTGTATTGTCTACTGCTGGATGTCTGGTCATAGTGGTATAGCTGGAAATGAAAAAGCAGATAGTTTGGCAAAGGAAGAAACAAAGAGTTTTCCTGGAGATACAACCAACGGCCGATGCTTACTGAGAAGTTAAAGACCACTGCAGAACCAAATGGCAAAAAGATTGGTCCAGCAATCCCAGCAAGAAATATCTCATTTTATCAATGTTAAACACAACTGTGACTTTTTAACAAAACAAGACCAGACAACTGCATTGGTATGAAAAAGTTTGGGCACCCCTAATAATTTTCATGATTTTCCTTTAATAATCATTGTATGTTCGAATCAGCAATTTCAATTAAATATATAATATAGCAGATGAACACAGTGATATTTGAGACATGAAATGAAGTTTATAGGATTTGCAGAAAGTGTAAAATAATTATTCAAACTAAATTTGTCAGGTGCACAGATTTGGGCACCCCAAAAGAAAAAATACATCAATATTTAGTTGATCCTCTTTTTGCAGAAATAACAGCCTTGTGCTTCCTATATCTTTCACTCAAGTTTGGATTCTGGCTGAAGGTATTTTGGACCATTCTTCTTTACAAAACATCTCCAATTTAGTCAGGTTGATGGTTTCTGAGCATGGACAGCCCACTTAAAATCACACCACAGATTTTCATTAATATTCAGGTCTGGGGACTAAGATGGCCATTCCAGAATGTTGTACCTATTCCCCACAAGCATGCAGATTTTGAGCAGTGTTTAGGGTTGTTTACTTTTGTTGGAGTATCCAGCCCCAGCGCAATTTCAACTTTGTCACTGATTCTTGAACATTGTTTTCAAGAATCTGCTGATATTGACTAGAATTTATGTGACCCCAAACTTTAACAAGATTCCCAGTACCTGGTGGCCACACAGCCCCACAGCATGATGCAACCACCACCAGATGTTACTGTGGGTAGCAAATGTTTGGCTTGGAATGCTGTGGTTTTTTTCCGCCATGCATACCGCCCCTTTTTATATCCAAATAACTCGATGTTAGTTTCATCAGTCCACAGGACCTTATTATAAAATTAGGCTGGCTTGTCCAAATGTGCTTTAGCTTACCTCAAGTGACTCTGTTTGTGGCGTGTGTGCAGAAAAGGCTTCTTCTGCATTACTCTCCCATACAGCCTCTTTTTGTGCAAAGTGTGCTGAATAGTTGAATGATGCACAATGACACCATCTGCAGCAAGATGATGTTGTAGGTCTTTGAAGCTGGTCTATGGGTTGATTATGACTGTTTTCACCATCCTTCGCCACAGCTTATCTGAGATTTTTCTTGGCTGTGGTCTTCCATTTCCTCACTATGTTCCTCACAGTGGACACTGACAGCTGAAATCTCTGAGATAGTTTTTTGTATTCTGTATCAGTATTAGTATTAGTATTTTGTATTAGCAATCTTTGTTTTCAGGTCATTTAAAAGTTTTTAAGGCTCCCATGTTGACACTCTTAAGAGAAGATGCAAAAAGGAGAAAAGATTGCAATTGGCCATATTAACCCCTTCCCATAATTGGATTCACTTGTGTATGTAGGTCCAGGGTCAATGAGCTTATCAAACTAATTTTGCGTTCCAATAATTAGCGCTAAAGGTATTCAAATTAATAAAACCACAAGAGTGCCCAGATTTATGCACCTGCCTATTTTAGTTTAAATAATGAATGCCCAATTTATGTATATCCTATAAACTTAATTTTACCTCTTAAATATCACTTTGTTCGTCTGCTATATGATATATTTAACTGAAATTGCTGATCCAAACAACCAACGATTTAAAAAGGAAAATCATGAAAATTATTTTTATTTCCATACCAATGTATAACGAGGTTCCAAAGTGGTCATACTGCAATCACCCACTGACACCTCCTGGCTGGTGAACAGTCCCAAAACTGTCATTTTTTTCTGCTGCTTCCCTCACAATAAAACATGTTTTATTAGAATGTTTAAAACTTTCAGCTATTAGAAATGCTATTTATAGAGCATGGAGTTGTTTGAAAAGATTCTACTACTTAACATTATACACTTTTTAGATGCTCTCGGTCTAAAGCAAATTATCAGAACAAATAATTATGTACAGTTGTTTTCAGTATCTGTATCAGTATCTCTATAAGTGTCTGTGGTTGCCATAAAATAGCCAATATGTTGCTGATATGGCAAACAAACAAACAATCAGGATCCCCACAGGACCACCATAGATCATGTACTATTTAAGTGGTGGATCATTCTCAGCACTGCACTGGTTGTGTGTCAGTGTGTGCTGTGCTGGTATGAGTAGATCAGACACAGCAATGATGCTTTAGATTTTAAACACTTTCCTTATCGTGTACTTTAGTATACACAATCTATTACACGGCCATATTGCTTCATCTTGTAAATGTTATGTCTGAGAAATTAGCTCATCAGTTGTTGCACAGTTTGTATTAATCATCATCTAATCATTTTACTATTGTACTACCAGCAGTGAGACTAAAGTGCTTAAAACTTCAGCAATATTGCTGTGTCTGATCAAATCATACCAGTGCAACAACCTGTAAAACACCACCACCATATCAGTGTTACTGCAGTGCTGAGAATGAATTACCATGCAAATAGAACCTGATCTGTCCTGGTCATGTGGGATTCTAGATCATATTAAAGAAAACAAAGTATATAGAGAAACAGACAAAGTATGTAGAGAAAAAGATGTACTATCTATAATTATGGAACTACAAAGTTCTACTATATGATAGGTGGACCTGCTAAAATTGACAATGAATATAGAAACAAGGGGATTTACCTAATAAAGTGGCCAGTGTGTGTACATTTTAGTGTACACAGTATTAAATTACAAAACATTTTTTTCTCATTTTAGCAATGCCAAGAGGCAGAGTACATTGGCAAAATGACAAAACTAGTATCTGCTGTAGTAGGAATCATGTGTGAATAGATGTGAAAAGATCAGGGTAAAGATGATAAAGGCACTGAAAGTGTATTATAGCTGATGTTTCACTCTTTTCTGTCCAGAATGTCTACATAATATTTAAGGGGGGATTTATAGGTGTAGAGGCTTTAGTTAAGGATTTTACTTGATTTCCTTTCCAGTGATGGTGTCTGCTTCCATCTACAAGGTGGATGTGTGGTGCCACCCAGATCAGTGACTAAAACCTGTGCCTGTAAATTAGTTTAGTATCTACAAGTGTCAGTGTTGGGGAAGTTACTCAAAAATAGTAATATATTACCAAATACTCATTAAAAAAATTGTATTGTATGGGATTACTTTACTCATTACTTTCTGGAAAATGTAATCTCGTTCCTTATTGTATTACTTTTACGTTACATCCTAACCGCTACTCAGCTAAAACACTGCCACACATACAGCGGACACATTCCCGAAGATGGTAACTTCTAGGCGCACCTCACTCACACAAACCACGCCCACTAACACTCCCACATGTCCTGGATGACAGACAAACACATACCCAAAGGAATAAACTCAGCGAGTCCCGACAATGATCGCTGGAGCCAGGACGCTCCGCACCTGGCTGTGATCAACGCTACAATATAGATAGTAGGATTTATGTTTATTTTGGTTACTGTAATTAAGAAACCAAATTTAGCAGCAGGTGCAGTATGAAACATTTATAAAATAAATGTAACTATTCTTAAAGCTCTCTGTACAAGTACACATTTTTAAACAACAGAACACTATAGTCCAATCAGTTTTTTTTCCTTTGACATAACTTACACGTTTACAGTAATGTTTTTCTCTCTGCGTTCAGCATATTCACAATAGTGAGAGTATCTCCACTAGTGGAAACAGCCAGCCTCATCCTCAGCCATCGTAGCTACATTGTGGTCGCGCTCAGTGTTGCCAAACCCTTAGTAAGGAAAGTCACTATAGGTTTAGCTAAAAGCGCTAAGTTGGCAACACTGTGCGCACGGCACAGTCAGTCACGTGACCAACCGATGAGGCAGCTGTGTCAGGAAGTTAGTACATGCACAAATTACGCAGAAGACTGCTTATGCTTTTTTAAAATAATATATTTAATAGAAAAACTAGCAACGCAGGTAACGTAAGTTTTTATTAAGTTAGTAATTGTAATGTGATTACAAAATATTTAACGGTAATGTGTTTCATTACTGCGTTACTGAAAAAAGTAATGGGATTACTGTAATGCGTTACCCCCAACACTGACTGGTGTATTGTAATAGTTATCAGTGGTGTGTATAGAAAGTTTTGAGAGCTGAACTCTGGTCAGTTATATGTTCTGAGAGCAGTAACTGCAGCAGAATACAGTGTATTTAAAAATTACTGTATGTTTTCCCCAAACATCTTGATAAACAAACCTAATTAGTGGAAATGTCTTTGCACGTTAATGTTTAATATTTACTGCTCTGTCAGTAACCAGCATTTTTAAAAACATCATCTAGCAGCGCCACTAGCAGTGAAGAGAGTTGTAGAATAATGCACAATTGGATGTACTGAGGCTTGGAAATGAAATGCTTTTTTGCTGCAGTATAATATGCACTGTGGCAATAAACTCCATACACTTTTATTACCTGTTTTTGATTCATCTGTAGTTCCAGCTATATTGTTCAGACTTTGTTTTGGCAGTCACATAGAGTCCCTGCGTGCAATTTATAGAGGCAGCAGAATATGTGATAAGGCTTTTGTGCCTGAGTGCTCTGAGTAAAAAACAAAAATGTATGAGCCTGGCCAGTAACTGATTGCATAGTGTGGGCCCCCCACTGATCGCAAATGATGTGTAGCGTAAGCCATGTAGTTCTGAGTTTTTAAAAATTATAAAAGGTTAAAGGACCGTATCCATAACCTAAGAATTGTGAGTTCATTTTCCATGACTGCCAGAGGTTGACAGTAGTGTGCCTGAAACCAGAGAAGTAGTAGTTAGATGTTCTTTCACAGCTGGGCTCATAGGCTTCCCCCATTAAACCCCAGGGACACCTAAGGGCCTGACCTTCCATTCTGACCCTGCACTTCCTTGTGTGTGTAAGAAGGGGTGTAAGATTATCAACAAAAGCAAGATTACTGTGAGGCAATTCAAACAGTCAATAAAGATTTGATGGATGAAGTTGTTTTGTTTCATTGAATCAACATATTGCTCCTGTTTCACACTTTTATAAAGAACCTATTCACAGTGTGGCTGATTCCCCAATATTAAAAGTTTTTTCTCCAAGACTGCAAATCAATTTGAGGTTGCAAAACAATTCCTCTTCTATTAAGTATTAGAAAAATATAATGCCTTCAGTTTAATTGCCAAGTTATTATTTTTTTCACCGGCAAAAATAACTTTATCTGTTTAATTCAGAGTGAAGCAGCCTAGAAAAATAATTGGTTGTAGTTCTTAAAACTACACTAGTACCAGTACTAAGCTTTTGACACAAGTTGCACTGACATAAATTTAAAATAAATGATACACTGTCATATTAAGTTCTGTGTAGTGTCAAATAGAAGCCAGTAGTTGTATGGCGTTCAGACCCATATCAAGTACAAATTCTTGAAATCTCTATAGGATGCAGCATATACAGTATATGCCAAGACTGAAAAAGCTTTAGCCTTAAAAGTGGCCATGTTTGACTTTCTTTGACACCAGAAATGATCATGAACAGATGAAATCTTTGCTTTTGTTTCTTTCTCATTGCCTGTCATTTTTAAAATGTGTGTAACTTTGTATGTAGTGACATCTCTACAGAATGCCAGGATTTTGACATTTGTGATTTCCCTAGGTACAGTGGCCTTTGAATCCAAATCTTTATTTTAAGTATAGGGTATTGAAGGGATTTTCCAGCCACAGTTTTTAAATACAGGCAGTCTGGCATACATATAATGTACCAGGTGATTTTAATATTCATTTTAGTAAGCTGCGTTGAAGCTATATGACAAAACTGTTTGAGTCCTTTTTTTTTAACACAAAACACCTTTGGGTCTTTTGCTTCAGTGCTTATTTTATACCCAGATATGTGCCAGACATGCTACTTACACCAAATCACTTTGCTGGCACATCATTTTGTTCACACCAGACAATTTTGTACTATCTGGTTTGTTACCAGCTGAGAACATGCCTAATAATCACAGTTTTCATTAGAAATATCTGAGTCTTATTACAAATGTCATTACCATTTTTAATCAACGAGAATTGGCAGCATAGTAGTTTAGTAAATGAAAAATTTAAATATTAGAGTTTCTTTTTCTGCTGACTAATCGATTGTTGGTAAATATGCATAATAATAATAATAATAATAATGCATGTTTATAGTAGGTGGGTAAAAAAGTAAAAAGAGTTTATTTTATAGAGCGTGTACATATACATTCTATATAGAATGCTCATTCATTCATTTATCTTTATAAAATAGGTTTCATGTTAATGAACTTGCCCAACTGTAGTTTAATGTAAGTGTCAATTAATGGTGCAACATAGCTGTTTTAAAAAGACAGCATTAGGGATTAGTGGTTTTGTAACTTTATCTGACCATATTTTAAAATGTATTACTCAACATAGCAGAGTGTGTCTCATACTGAAAACATGCAACAGACTCAGCTCTGTTGAAGCTGTTTGATTGACAGCTAACAGCCTCCAACTGTTCTGGTAAACAATAAATGCTCCAGACTTTCAGAACGCTTTCAGACATTCGTTTCAGGCCACTGCCATATAAGCTTATTATCTGATTATCATAAAGCAAGCTCTGCAGCTACCGGTACTACAGCATATAAAATTATTTCTCCTTTGGACCTAATATCCTTAATTCCCTCAACCAGTGACATAAATGAACCTTCAATGTAACCACGATTCCCTCCTCACATGCATTCTCAACTGAATGCTTTATAGCATTCATAACTTTACAAATGCTAAAGAGACCCATTGGAGTCATATTTGTCCATCACAGTGTACAATCTTGGTGATATCTCTTACAGAGCCTAATTAATCTCATCTACAGCATTAAATCTGACTGACAGTTACAGAGCATCATAAATGCTTACAGTTTGCTGAGGGGTGTTTATACTGACATAGCCTGGCGATTAAGTTTTTGATGATAAAATATAAATATATTGCATCATCTCATTTTGAAGCCTAGCATGCATATAATTAGAATGAATGACACTACAATCACAGTGCAATGCTTTAAACGTTTTTCATGCGAATGGATCTGTAATTGTTTTGCACATCACTGCATTGTAACCATCCAAGCAGATGTCAGCGATTATGCAGCCACTTTTGATCAGACCCTCTCTCCAATAAATACCAATATTCTTTAGAAAAAATAAATCAATTAGCAAAAATGCATCTGACTGGTCTTGGACTGTAATCTAAAAGATTGTATGAATGTTTGTTCATAAAATAAATAATTTTAGCTTGATGCTCTCAAATAATTAGTTTTTTTTAATGTTTTAAGTTACAGTATTTAGAGACTTGAAAAATCACCCAGGTTTGTTTCATAATGCAAAATTTACTATAATGCTAAAAACCCATAATTAATGAGCCATGATGTTAATAATTCTGATGTAATATAAAATATGAATACACTGGTTAATTTACTTTCAGATGCTGAAAAAAGAAAAATATTATTAGAAAATTAGAACAAGCTAGTCAAACATTGTTGGGAGAATGAACTTCCATAAGCTCAGGAGCTCTATTTGTGCCTTCGGTTGGTTTAGAAATCAATTATCCAAATAACTGACCTATGGCCACTGAGCTCACAGATGCCATTTATTTGGACCAGGCCACCCAAGAGACAATGCATACCATCAGTGCCTCTTTCTGCTCTGTTTTGTCAGACTATGAACTTGCAACACTGTGGTCTCACTGTGTCTCTAAGGACTGTAGAGTCTGTGGTTACCATTTGGTTGTGGCCCATGTCCAGTATTTGTGAGAGAGAGCATGACGCCATGACCTCAGTGTGTGTTGTGTTTGCCTTTACAGGCTGCTAAACCTAATGGCACAGATGGCAGAGGGTTGACAGCATAGACTCACACAGAAATGCACACAAATACTTTCTTAAAAATAACTTGTCGTGCGGAAGCACCTGACACAACAACTGTGCCGAGAGACTAGGCCAAGGGGGCTCAAGATACTGGTATGCAGACCACAGCCTGCCTTCTATTTCAAAGGCCGGCGTAGTGGCTGCTTGTGTTGAAGAGCCATGATCTTTGACCTCTGGATAGGTTTTCACTCCTTCCCTTAAATGACTGTCTTTTATACCCACAGTTTAGGGGTAGTTTTTATTTAACTTGATCAAGGCAGTTCGGTGATTCTTTCTCCACATATAAGTCACGTCATAAGCTCATGAAGCTGATTTTACTCATAAAATCTATGCATTATCTATAAAAGCTGTAGAGTTTTGGGCCTCTTTTCAGCAACCAAATGCAAATTCCAAACCAGCTTCAGAGCACACCATTCACACATAAAGGTTGCTATAATGATTTTGGCAACCCTTTATCATTGACTCTTGGCTGCAAGTCCTTCATCCACCTGAGTTTAGGTGCTCTGTGCCAGTATATAAAAATGTTCAGGCCATGCCAAGTCTTCAGGCTGCTTTACGGTGGCAATGCCTGCCATACTACCTCTCTGTGCTCCTGCTGGCTCATGCATGCTAAGAGGTGTAATAAGTGGCCAAACCCAACAGGTTGCATCTATTATCTCAGCAGCAGGTCTGTACTGATGCCAGAGGGGATTGAAGCATGAGGGCTGTATGCTGGCACTGAAAACTGGGTCCAGTGATAAAGCTTATTGAAAAATGTTATTTCCAGATAATTGATAGTGACAGAATCCACTATAAAACACAAAGTCGAATTTAAGCCAAGACTTAAAGGGAAGATTTTAAGCCTTGTGGATATTTAGGAATTTCTGAAAATAAACTGCATTTTATTTTTTTACTTTTGAAGCTATCAATGGGGCAGTCAAGTAATCAGTTTAATATTGTTCTGGCCAACTATGGTCTTGGATACATAGCTATTAATCACAGCTGCTGAAACATTGTTTTTTTTATGAATATATTTTAATTTCAAGTTGTTTTTTCTTTGGACAACACACTTCACCAAAAACCATCAACTGTTACAAATATTAATTATACTTTTTTTTGTGTGTATAGCTGGTACTGTTTGTGCCTCAATTCTCCAGGATCTGTGGTTTGACCCTGAGGCCTGGTTGCTGTCGGTATAGATTTTGACTTGTCTTTGTGGGTTTCCTTTGGGAACTCTGGTTTCCTCCAACAAACCAAAAATGTCAGGAGGTGGATTGGCTACTCCAAACTGCCCATGTGTGTGCTAGTGTGAACAAGTGAGTGTGTAGTGCTCTGCAGTAGACAAATCCTGCCTTGGAGTCAGCATTCTTAAGATCGTATCCAGAAGTAAATATAATTAAAAAAAATCAAGCACATGTTTTGTATGGTAAGATAACCGAGTAATAACACTTTAAGGTACACACTGATTACATTTTGTCTTTTGCTAAATCTTGCCATTAGTAGCTACACCAGTAAGTAAAAACAGTGTATAAAGACGTAGAAGTACATAATATGGAAATAATTATTCTGTAGTGTACTTCCAAACATGATTACAATATTAAATTCCTCCTCAAGGACCTTATTTGAAACAATAGTATTAAAATGCAATGTCTGTGTCCTATCCTCAAGTTTCTTATGGTGTGCAGTTTTATGGACCAATTTATGTTTGTAAACAAAGCCTTGTGTGTATGGGCAACCCTAATTAAATTTGAATGGTTCTATATATTTATATATATTGAAAGGATTATTTTGTAACTGCTATGACATCATACTATTCAGACCGAACGACTTTATATGATAAAAAATATTTTAAGTATCACAAGGTAGCTATTAGGGATTTTTAAATCAATACATTTATTTTATTTGTTTACTTTTTCCTTAGTCATGGCCACAGGGGCTGCAGTACCTAAACCTGACGTGCTCAGGGAGCTGGCTCAATATGTATTTGCATTTTTAATTAGGTTAAAGCAACTTTGCAATGTTTTACATTTACATGCTGGCAGTAGGTTGTATTAGGAGATTTGTATTGTTTCATCTTGATTTGCTTAAGGTAGAACAGTAAGATGCTCTATAGATGGATACAATCACTGCAGTACATATTCAATCCTTATTATGCATGTGCTGGCAACTCAATACATTTAAGAATGACCATTACTTTTACTGTGACCTTCTTTTAAGTAAGGTGATCAAATAAAACAAAAGAAAATCAATACAAATAAAATGAAAATAAGTTTGAAATTTAAATGTCAATGCAATGTAAATGTCATACTGTTGTCTAACACAAATTGTGACATTCTAGGTAGCATACCCTGTTAAGCTAGTATATGCCAAGTACTCCTGCTGTGTAAATACACAACCAGATTTTCTACCATTTTAAAGCCATGCTATGTGAGAGTGAGTCTTCTGCCAAATTATGCTGGTTATTTTGTCTGGATATAATAAACTTTCCTCTCCAAAAAAACCCTCTCTGTGGTAACATTTTACACCGCAAGCCTGCAGCAAATCAGAGTGAGGTTGACACACTAAAACTTGTGTATTAGACTTGGCTTCTTCTATTCTATAGATATATTTTTTAGTTGGGTAATGTTCTCCAATACTTGATTAAACAGTTTTAAAGTAACTGTTCCTCTGCTTGCTTTTAATCTTATAATCTACTGTACTGGGCTACTTCCCCTGATGTGGACTGAACCTAGGCTCAACTGAAATATCTGTGGTCATTATTAAAAGTCTTTTTGGTCTATGATTAGGACTAAATCTTCCTTCGGAAAACAAACCATTGCAGATTGTTGTATAAAACAGTGTTAGAGGTTTGGCTTGTACTTGAAATGGACACAGGTGCTTTTTCAGAACACTTACAACATGTTAAATGTTTTACCATATTCTGCAGGCCAAGATCAGTGATTGATAGAAATGTATTTTATTTCCAGAAAGGCTCAAACTGTTTATCCCATGCTATGTCTTCCATACTTTTTGTTCATCTGACAGCAATCAAGATATTTGGGCATGTTTTCATTCACCATCAAATTTTCCAGTGGCTTGGGCCTCCATGACCAAATATACAACAAACCTAGTTGGATTAAACTGAATCTCAAGAGAATCCTTAGGATCAACGTGAGGTCTTGGCATGTCAGCATTATCATAGAACTTGGACTTACAATAAAAGGGTAGATTACTAAAAGTTTGGGGCCATTTTTTAATAATAAAACTAGGATAATTTGTTTTATGTGAAACAATTCCACTGCTAATTATTTTATTTGGACAATCACTACTTCTTAGATTTATTTTATCAGGAAGAACTAAAATGTCAAGGAATTAGAAAGAACTGCACAACACTACACTGGACTCTATAACTCTATAGCTCTATAACACAGTTTCTTTTATGTATGTTCCATTCAGTTAAGTTGATATCCACTTCTTCTGGTGAGGGTCACAGTGTATAAGTAGGTATTAGTAGGTCAAACTAGCACAGCACACTAGTAAAACATCACAGCAGTCAAATGACCTTCTAGTTAAAATATGTCCCAGGTATTTACTGCTTGTGTGTGGACAGCCGCTATATCAGTTATTGGTAGGAAACTTGGTTTAAACTTGGTTTAAACTTAAACTTAATTAAATTTAAATTAAAAAGTCCAAGAAAGTGGTGGACATTTCGTTTTGGAACTTATATTGCAATTTACGCCAAGAAGCATTGAAGAGTAAATCATTGAAAATGTGCATTTTGTTGTTATTAAAACGGAAAAATGTCCAAGCCCTTTTTAGTACAGAAATTGAGCAGCAGCCCTGTCATCAATGTAGGCTGCAGTTTAAACACATTATATTACTGCGAGTATTGGTGTTGTAGTACTAAAGTCCAGTCCCACTCTTGTTTGGAAATTGTTGTTAAGATCAACTGAGTCCAGTGCATCTGCCTGAGGCAACATTAATTATAAAATTAATTTTATAAAAAATGTATTCAATATAAGCAGTCCATTTCATCAGTTCTTTCTCTACATGCTTAAATAAAATCTCCACTCAATGTTCAACAGGAAAAATACTTTGTACAGAAAAAGTTACTTTGTATACTTTTCAGTATTCAATGAAGGGACACATTTTATTTCAAATCATCTGGCTTTACGGCTTTGTGTGCCTTTTTTCCAAACTTTATCATGTCTGCAAAATCTGAAATTATCATTATTATTTTTTATAATAAAATAAACAGAATGTTTATTTAATGTTTATTTTATATAAACACTTAATGTTTTTGGCTGTATTCAGTTGTCTTTATGTAGTGACTTCTAATTGAGTGTGATAGAAGGAAAACGGAACCATCACTATAATTTGCTTCCAGTAACATGCCAGTTGTAACATGGCCCCTCAGGAGAACCGAGTAATGCAGATTTATCAAATGTACTTTAAACTGTACATAACCCATAATTGTACATATATAAAACAATTCATTACAGAATGAGCCACACATTCAATTCAATATAAAATAAACTACAATTTTGCTCATCACTCAGAAACAGTGTTAATAAAACAGTGAAAAAGTTTCCCAAGATCTCACTGGGTGTGAAGTACAATCCTCCGCTTACCATTTCTGGTGGTACTCTAAACTGGTTTAAACCAAATAAGCCAAAAGAGCACATTCATTCAGCCAGTTGCCAATTCCAAAACATTATTAATAAGTGAGATTAGAATCTATGTTAAAAATGCCATTTTAAGATGAAAACATGTAATAGTGTCTTTAGGGGTGATCGTAAATTGGTTTACTGAGCAAATGCTTCCCTTTAGCTCAAACATTAACATAACACATATACACCTTATATATGCCTTGATTACTATCCAGTTTTCAGGAATTGTTAAGCCTTAACATAAACTAAAATATTTTTTATGGCAATCATACATGTACCTTTTTACCAAATGTAAATTTTATTGCTTTGGTTATTACTGATGGCAAGCTCAAATGTAATACCAATCTTGTATCTAAAGTGGACATCATGGGTATTCTTCATATTGTATAATGGTCTTTGGAAAAATAAACCATGAGGTTTTGATTAATTTATGTAATACTAGTTATATATTCCAGATGTTTGTGGTTTGTCTTGGGAAGTGACTGAGAAATGGATTCCATGTGCAATATTTTCCTGTTGAACAAAAATCTTACTTAAAATTTACTACAGCAAATGTGACTGTTTACTATTTATTTTCTGTATATTTGTTTTATATTTCTGCATTTCGTTTGCATGTTTTGTCTATAGATACAATATATTGCAGTTAAACTGACCGTAACGGAATTCATACAATTGTTATGCCCTTCCTCTTTTGTCTTAATTGTTTTGTCTAATAACTGATTACTCTGTTCCTGTTTTCAAAGTTAATCTGTTAATTAACAAATACACAAGAGCCTCTTTATCTTCATGTATGCCCTCTCAGTCAAGGATACACATCAAGCCTCATGGCTCCACCCTGATCCCTCCCTGCAACTATTTTAATGATCATATCAAATACACACTGCCCTGGATTATATCTTTTAAAGCCCTTTGAGAAGCAGCACTTGGCTGTCTGGGGCCTTCTCCTCTCACTGCGAATAGAGCCTGCAGGAACACACATCAAGGATGAGAGAAACCGCAGGCTATGAATCTAAAGTATTTGGTTGGGGTGACAGGTTGGAACAGCTGGGAGATGCAAGTTAACTTGCTGGCTTTGGGTGGGAGTTGTTTTTTATATCTATACTCTGGGCAAACATGTTCATGTGCAACCGTCAACGTTTAAAAGTCTTCAGCATACAATTATGCTATATTTGCATTCAATGAATGGCTCCATTAAAGGGCTACGTCTTAAAGGATGTGTGTTGCAAATTTGTGTGGTGATAATGAGAAGGATGGGCATTTTAAATCACTAGACAGAGAACCCATAGGTATTGAATGTATTTAACTTCCAGGTCCAATTGATTAAAACGTTAGAGCTTTAATAGAAGAACCTTGTCCAGTCTTAACCAAAGAAGAATTGTTTCCAATGACCCTTGTTGCTATAAAAGTTCTTTTTCAATAAATCTATAGTGTTATTCCTGTCACCTAACGCTGCTTATTATCTAGACTCAGCTTTTGCCTAGCTAAAATAACCTTATCTGGTACTTATTTTACGAGACCCTATATATTATAAATACCTTAAAGTCCCACTAAATTGTAAAAAACAGACTTTCTGCCACACAACAGATCAGCTAATATCACTGGACCCTTTGAGAAGAACACACAGAGGAACACAATATAGGCCTAGCTGGACTGATTTTACTGGAATATTTATTTTATTCATTAAATGTCTTATGAACACATGGTGCATTATTGGTATCTAACAAATCAATTTTCCTGTTAACATTAGGTTGATCATCTGTGTCTATCTAAGTTTGGCATATTTTTATCATGGCCACATGTGTTTCCTCTAAGTCCTCTGGTTTCTTATGATTGACTGGGACCCTATTAAGGTTATATTCCTATCTTGTGACCATGTGTGCCATTTTGCCAACAAATCTCTGAAGCATTAACAAGGCCAGAATGCTTACTGCTGGCACATACCCACAGGTAAAAGTGACTCACTTTAAGATGTATTTTATCCACTAGAGGTTGACTGGGCTTCCCCTTGCTTTACACATGCCAACAAAGATTTTATTTTAAGCTGCACAGAAATTTTAGAAGTACATATTCCTTCAGCCTCATGCTAATCCAATAGCCTTGTTTATTCAATGCTCCTGTTTTAGAATTCAATTAGATACAGTTATGATAAAACATTCTTCCTTAACGCAAAACAGCCCAACATTATTGCCGTTTCTGGCATATTAAAGGTTGAATTTGACTAGGATTCCCATTATGGCAGACAAAGTTACCAGTTGTGATTTCTGTGACTTCCAGCCAACAAACCCTTTGCATTCACTTAAAGAACATATCACATTACCTTGCATGTAAACTGCACGTGACTGTGTTCAAATCCGTAGTGACTTTATAAAGTACACATCAGTAGTACATATGAAATGATGGCGGTTGCCAAGAATTGTTCTCGTTTCAAATATTATTGTCCTTGCCTGAAAAGGAGGTTTTTTTTTTATTTTAACCATCAAGTCTGAGGATTGAGTGGTTACAGTTGAAGTCTTGGATTCAGTTTCTGTTATATGCCCTGAATCTTTTGAGTAGACGTATTCAAGAGTGTGTGGAGGTGGAACTTGGGCTAGTTTTTTCTCCAGGACTGCATCAGCCATTTAAAATATGATCTTACCTGTTTTATAGTCAGTAAGTGACAATGGTGCTTGAACGTTTTTGAATCCATTTAAATGTTCTAGATTTCTGTGAATTTATGCCCAAAAAACATAATCAGATTCCCAATGATAAATTCGTTTAATTGGGTCCTCGTCCATCTGCTTTCAGGAAGTATGTTTTAGATCATATTTATGCAGAAATAGAAATAGAAAAATCTAAAGGATTCACATCTTTCAAACACCACTGTATCCTGTTGTGTATATCTATATTTAAAAGTATATTAGTTATTATGATAAGGTTACATAAGTCATATTTCCACATGAAACTGATGATAAAATAATGATTCATTATTATATAATAACTATAATAAGTTTATATATCTGTGAGAAAAATGTGGTCCTGTTAGATTTATTTGTACACATATTGTGTGTTTTCAAAGAGTTTAAATTGTATACGAGATGCCCTGATTATGCAAGAGAGTAGCCAACGATAAAGGATCTATGTCATAAACATGCTGTGACTCCTGCCAGGTTATATAAAAGGAACGTACTTAGAGCTTGGAATGGGCAAAGTGCCACCCTCCTTCCAGCTTTACTCCTTCCTGTTATCCATCACTGTTGAACCATGGCTTTTCTACTTGGATGCCAGCTCCTTTTTTTGCCAGTATACCCTCTAGTTCCCTCTAGTAGTGGAAAATTATTAACATAAAGTAGGGGCTATTTAAAAATTGTGCCCTCTGGGTTAGTTTTCAGATGTCATACACTTAATTTTTGCTAAATAATTTATCCAGTTTTAAGTATGTCCGTGTGCGCGTGTATGTATATGTTGCCTTTCTGATTCTCCTTTGTTTGATTTACAGATATTGGTGTCACAAATACTTCAAAAATTTGTATGTGGATTCTCAGTCATCTAGGTCATGGTACACTTAACTGTTTTAACTGAAGGCAGCTGAACTTCTTATTTCTAATAATATTCTTGAGATATCTTCCTAGGTACTTTAACCCACACCTCAACCCATGTAACCCTAAAGACTCACATGATGTCATGGTGCAGCAACGGCACTCAAATGTGTTACAACTTGACCCCTGCGATCCTAACTACTTATGTATTGACAGGGTGGGTCAAAGACTCTCAGGACCACATTCAAGGTAAATAATAGGGACTAATAATAATAAGTCCAGTTTCCTCCAGTTAAAACTCTCAAATCAGTTCAGAATGAGAAGTAGAATGCAACAAAATACAATACTCCCAAAAATGAAGGGATATTTGTAATGAATACAGTCAATGTGTGGCACTCTCGTCCAGTTTAACATTCTTCTGCTCACCAACATGAATTTGTCACTTGCTACTTGATCGTGATAACTGAGTTTGTATGTCATTTACATAATCGAACATCTTTTTGTGACTTTTAATTTGTTTTTCCAATGATCTTGTTTAATGAAATAAAATCCAATATTTTCTAATTGAATGAAATGTCAATATAATTTTTGTGAGCAGTGTAAGTACAACTGAGTTTATCATGAGAAGTTAATGGTTACAAGCTCAGCCTGTGATTTAAATCCAGTATCTCAGAAGCAGTGGTTACCAGCAACTAGCATTCACCTCTAACTCCCACAAGTAGCCTCCAAACTTGAATATGTATACAATTGTTAGTAAGAAGTTAAGTGATGATTGAAGACATGAAATTAAAGATTCAAAATTTGCCTGTTACAAGTGAAAATAAACAAGTACTGTAATGGATCTATTCAAATTTAGATTTTATCTCCGCTCATTCCTGGTCATGGGGACTCTGCTGGTTCGCCCTGGATGCCAGTCCATCAGCTGTGTAGGGGTTGCTGTTGCAACATCAAAATTGCCCCTCAGGCAAAGCCCATCATGTCTGTCTGTGATACTCAGACATGGGTCCCTGAGGTGAGGGCTAGCATGTTAGGCCATGGCACCAGGCAAATACTTAAAGAAAATGTTTTGGGGTGCAATCGCAAAAGCAATTTTCTGGCATGATCATTATTTGACAAATTATAGTTGGTATAACAGTAATTATTGTTGTGTTTGTTTTGTGAGCTCAGTTTTTTTGTGCTGATAAACATGACAATGATCAAGATGCCAGCATATCTGAGCACATTACTGAGATCTTGTGAGATATTGTGAGATTATTTTGCTCAGGAGGGAGACAGGAGGCTTACATTAAATTTTGATTCTTTCATTTTGATCTAATTTCTCTCTAGAAGAAACTTTTGAAAATTAAAGATAGCCTTTGCGACTTTCATTTCCTATGCATTTGTTCATCACCTTATTTAAACATATTGCACTGCTGTGAACTGTGTTATAGGCAAAGGCAAATATTTTACAGAAAAGTAGTCTTTTAAAAGTATAGGCAAGTGGTCTTATTTAAGTCCCAAGAATCATTATAGTAAATATCCACCAATAGACATATCGCACCCAGACAAATAATAGTTTTATAATATAGATGTATAATAAGAGATTAATCTAGAAACTTAAGGATAAGGTATATAAATACCATCAGCAAGTTTGTTCACATCATCTGCTGTTGATGTGGAAGTAGCCATTCAGATAAAAAAATAGGGATGCTGGTAATTAGTACAATTAATATGAATACAGAATTTATTGCCACAACAGCAGCCTGTATTTTCATTCGGAGTTCAGAGGTGTTTACAGTTCAGAACCACTTCAGCACCGAGCTCAGATTTACAGAGTAAACACTCTCACTTGCCAAACCAAATGTAACTGAACCACACTTTGATTTATGATTAATAGTGAACAGCCTATGGAATTGGGCAATGCTTTTTGTTCTTGCTGTGTATGGAATGAGATGACTGGAGAGTATTACATTTTCCTACTGAAATTGGACTCCATGTTCTATTGTTATTTTATCAGCTCAGAGCAGGCTAATTTGGCTGAGAACATTCTGCAGCATAAGGTTTATCTTTTCTGGTAATAAGTCAAATAACCATGAAATACAGTTGGACACTACTCAATACATTTAATAAAATCAGATCATAAACTGTAATGTTATAATCTACTCTTGAAATTCTAGCTCAGCATAAAGCGTTAGAGACAGGCGACAAAACAACAGAGGAACGCCAAAATATCAACATCATATAAATCAAAAGAACGTTTAGTAACATCGAGTTAATATTTTGTTCATATTTTGTTAAATATTCTAGAATTAGAATAATGATCAATTAGCAAAAACAAGATACTGTTGCATGTCAATGTGATGGTGACTTCATTTTGAACAAACTGATTCAAACTGCAGTACATCAGTAGATATGTTGAAGTGCAGAAAGATTATATCCAAACTGCTTCTGAAAACTTACCATGGCATGGCACAGTGCAGGACAGCTTTACACTTGAAAACCCTTGCCCTTGAAAACTTTGTCAATTTTTAAATTGTTTAGTGATTTGTGTAATCTGCTAAATTACTTGAAATGACAGTTCCACTACATAGAGCTGATGCAAATTTTACTACATTTTTTTTTCAAATGTGTTTTATGTCGCAATATAACATGAAATATGCTTAGGATTAAACTGTAAATATAATGGTGAAAATGGTGAACATAATGGTGAAAACTGCAAATTTGCAGCCATGCATTTTTGCTAATATAAGGCTGCAGTCTAAATATTGCTTTGTGCAATTTCTGCATTAACTCTATTA
Source organism: Parotocinclus spilosoma (assembly GCA_033117975.1). Taxonomy (NCBI): domain Eukaryota; kingdom Metazoa; phylum Chordata; class Actinopteri; order Siluriformes; family Loricariidae; genus Parotocinclus; species Parotocinclus spilosoma. Next base: position 480 of record JAVSBV010095082.1, on the reverse strand, counting down.
TGTGGATGTACTTTTCATGCTCTGAATACAGCTCAGTGTTTGGTACAACAACCACTATTGTCTCTAATCTTTCATTACTGTACTAGACTATGTACAACACTGGCTTTGCTTTAAACAAATCACCAAAGAGTGTCATAGCATAATGTGATACAGTTTACTGAAATGTTGGCTTCTTAACACTGTATTTTACAAGGCCTGAGTATAAAATGCCTTGTAAGCTGCTTATAAACTGTTAGGAAACAATAAACCTCAGTGATATGAACTGATGGTTGTTGACGATGTCAAAACTGCTTCTGGGCTCCTTTCTTAAACAGACACACGCAGTGTGCTGGTTAATGTAAAGTGAGTGATGAGGACTTTCCATACACATAATGTTCATTGAAGCATAGTACTGATGCACCTAACCTTACCCTCAGTAACCAGAAGAAAAAATTATACACACACACACATATATATATATATATATATATATATATATAA
>JAVSBV010095081.1:0-37753 GCA_033117975.1 Parotocinclus spilosoma | reverse complement strand
TGGCAGTAGAGGGCTGGGGAGAAACTCAGGAGTTTTCGGGTAGTGATGCCAGAGACGAAGAGTTTCTTCACAGATATACACGTTCTTTGGTCCAATTACGCGGAATTTTGGTCCAAATATGCAAATAACATTACACGTGTTTAATAGCATTTGTTTCAGTTCTTTTGGATTTGGTCTGAATAAGCGGCTGGTCCCATTAACCGGTGGTCCTATTAACTGGAATGGACTGTATATAGTAAGTTTATAATTTAATGTATCCTTTTAATGCCATAGTAATCATTTGGTAAAATGTTTGTGAGTTAAACCTATATTTGTACACTCATTTGCAGCTCACCAAGATGGGGTTGTTGGAATTAAGTGTTTGAATGTAATTATGTTATACAGTATCTAAGTGATAACAGTATAAGAGTAAACGTAAAGGATATTTGGCAAAACTATACAACTGAAAAAAAGATCTAGAACCCTGGTAGGCCACCTCTAGCCTGAATACAAAATGAGATATGGTTAAGCATGTAGTGTCCTGTGGCACATTTGCACACAGATGTTGCAGCTGGGACTGTAGATCCTGCACATGCATAGGTTGCTTAAGCTGGCATCTCAGATGGTCCCATAAATGCACTATTGGAGTTAAAACTGGCAACCAGGTAGGCCAAGAAAGTGTTGCAATATGGCATAGACATGCTTTGTAAACACTTGCTGTGCTTGGCTGAACATTATCTTGCTGAAAAAGTCCTGCATATATCGCTGACTGATAGTGTCCCTCATATCACTACTAGGGGTGACCATCTGTCATAATGCACACATAAAAGACGCTGTGACAACAAGTTTTTACACATTTTTTACACATTTTTACATCCCCTGGTGGCAAGACCCAATGTCAAATCATACCACACCTATAATTATTTATAATCTGCCTGAGACAAAACTACATGCCACACTTTGCAGCAATCCGACATTCTATGCGGGTGCATAATTATTATTTTTTTTAAAATATATATGCCTTTGTATATCTACTTACCAATATGCAGAAGTAAGTTCCAAATTTTTACAACAACATACAAACAAACAAAGCATACTCATCCCAGTGGCTCAGTTGGAGAGCTGGTTCCTCATGCTGAGCCTTACTTTTTACCATCTCGAGGTGATGATTAGATTTTGTACAATCCATTTTAAAACCTGAACAAAAATAAGCCAACCAAAATGTGTGAAAATTGTATATTATTCATATTGATTAAAATAGTTTGAAAAAAAGTAAGATGATAGATATGTATATATTTTGTGACTCACATAGTTTAAATCTAACTTAATTGTTTTCTTTACAAATTTCCAAATCTTAAAACTTTAATATTAACTGACAAAAAAGGCGATTAAAAGAATGACTAACATAAAAAGTAAGTGTTTTAGTTAACTCTGCTGGTGTCTTTCAGTGCTTTAGCCTCGAATGACCACGAGTAGAAAGTGAAATTTATTCTATTATGATAATGAATTTGCTTATAATTATGTCGCTGGTGAATTAATTAATTTATAATCCCACTTATTTATTTTATTCAAGGTCAGCTAGGTTATGGAGAAAGATGTGCAAGTTTGACATTCTTCTAACAATCAGGTAACATTATTCATTATGCATTTCACATATGGATTGCCATGTAATGTGTTTTGTGTGCATACACAACATAAAGCAAGTCACCATTTACAGAATGCTATGATTGTCTTTATAACTAGAAACACAGAGACGATGTTAACTCTAGAATGCACTTAAATGAGTGTTACATATTTTTGCCCTCATTTTTATGCCCATTTAACCAAGTAATATGTCAGGGCTGATGTACATACACACAACTGGCAGAGGCTGTTTGTCATTGAGGGTGTCACTGGGGAGCAACTATTGGAAGGGATATTGCAGAAAATGTGCTTACACAGCTCTGACATATGCCGCTTTGACACTACTGCTATAAAGCGTTGGAGATCTGTTTTCCCAAAATGTTCCCTTGTGTCTAAGTAAGTGAGTAACTAATTGGACTTTGATTTAAACATGAATCTTAAATCAGACTGTTTATTTATATGCTTCTGCTATGATGAAGCTGAACGTCTTTAGCTGACAGCTGTGAAATGGTTCTGAAAGATGTTGATATGCAGTAGCTGCAGTGAATTTTCCATGTGCTAACTTGTTTTTGTGTTTACATGCGTGTGCATGGGTGTGTGATGCTGCAGGGTGGAGTACTAGACAATTCCAAGGTCAGTTCACGAGGCCAAGGGATGAAAAGCTGTGCTCAGGGTGGAATGTAGGCTTACTATGTAATCAGTCTGGAGCATGTATACAGAAAAAAGAAAACAACTTTGTTTTGGCACTGTCTGTCTACAAGGTATGAAGGAATAGTTGTGTAATACACACAAATCACATCCATTATCTACCGCATGAAAGTCATATCTAAATCCATGAACAATAATAAGACATTGACCCAATTTGCTGTCATAACCACCTCAACCTCTTTTTGGAACGCTTTCCAGTAGATGTTGTGATAGCAGGAATTTACCTCCATTAAGCTACGAGAGCATTTGTGTGGTTGAGACCTAAGGCCTAGCTTACAAACTGAGGTCATTCTCATCATCCACTGCATTAAAAAGATATTGGTTGGAGTTATGTGCAAGATGCCCAATTTGTTACATATCTAAAAAAGCAACAGAATCATTGACCTCCAACTTTTCTGAAGTAGGTACAGTAAGTGGGAAATAAGTAAGTAAGTTTAAATAATTGTAATATGTACTGGAATATGTAAAAGTTCTCAAATAGTAAGTCACACGGTGGATACCATTTCACAATTTACCATTCTATTACAAACATTAGTTTTTGCTTTGTTATTGTTTAAATTGCATGATTATGTCACATGGAAACAGTTAGGTTGAAGAGTAGTCCAGTATGTTGTCCCTAGAATATGGGGGCTTGAGTTTGAGTCCCAGCAATGTCACTGGCCTGGCTAGCACTCTACAGACACAAATGCAGTGTTTGTTTTTGCAGTATAGTGAGTAGCGGTAATGGCAGTGATAGACATGAGGAGCATTGCATGTGGTTTTATTTTCGGAGGTGTCCAAGAAACGGTATTTTTAGATTCTCAGCAGGAACACTCACTTCCAGCTCAAAAACCCTGTGTTGTGACTGAGTGTATGATGGTGAACTTTCTGATGTGCTTGTGGTCCACTAGTGGGTTTGCATGTGGCTGCTATATTTGCGTGCTGCAGGTTTGGCTGCTTGAGTGTCATGATTAAGGTGCTTGGTCTGATCCAGGATAATAAGACTGTGTTTGGCCTGGGTGTTATGGGCTGTTTGAGTTCCATGGGGACAAACCTGCTTGTTCAAACATGTTAGGCTGCTGATGTCAGCTCTGGTGATGTTTATGGCTGCTACATGCGCACCTTGCTGGAAGGAGCAATTTGTCCATAACATCTTCCTGTCTCTTAACACCACTTTGCTGCTGGCATAATGTAATGAAAAGTGAAGCGTTAGTTGAACCGCTTGGCTTTGATTAGCCTCGTATAGACTCACTGGCCACTTTATTAGGTACACCTCCCTGTTTCTGCACTCATTGTCCATTTTACCGCCTCCGCTTGCAATAAAAATGCACTCTGTAGTTCTTTAATTACGGCCTGTAGTCCATCTGTTTTTCTACATACTTTGTTTGTCTGCTTTATTCTGTTCTCTCATGGTCAGGACCCCCACAGAACTACAACAGATCAAGTATTATTTGGGTGGATGATCATTTTCAGCACTGTAGTAGAGGATACTATCAAAGTATAGAAAGTATGGGCCGTCAATTGCAGAACTTGCATCACTATGGTAGGTCAAACCGATAAAATGAACAATAAGTTTAGAAATAAAAAGGAAGGCATTTAATATTTCAAAAATATTTTTGGGTCTCTGTGTGGGGCTTCTTTTTGTTTATTGTTTGGCTTTGGTCTGATGTCACAGAGCATGTACAAATTCCATTTAAAAGCAGTTCACGCTCACTGAATTGTGAACTGGTCTCACAGTGGTGCAACAGAGTATGCTTATGCTTCCGCTATGTTTCCTTTAGTTTCTTCCCACCATCCAAAGCACAGAATTAGGCAAAAAGGCAAGTCTACAGTGTCTGCAGTCATGAGGGAATCCAAATGAATGTGTGGGGTGGCTTGTTGATTTGTATTTCCACCTGTTTGACTTTGATCCTGACCAAAGATAATCCAAGCAGTGCTAATGATTTAGTACATACACACTTTCATTATCAAATCACAGCTCCAGAGATCCCTAGGTAAATTGAAATCCCCGGGAAATCCTCAGAAAACATACCATTTTGAGATAGATTGACTCAAAATACATGTGGGACATTTAAAGTTTCTTTGAGGTATGTTCTATAGTCTGCTTTATTCCTGAAAGTAAAGTTATTTTGTTGCTTGTATAAAAAGTAGTCAGAAGGATGTGTTGGTGAGCCATATACATAGCTTCCATCTGACCCTTTTCAGCTTCCCCAGTAGGCTGTCCAATTACAGCATTTATATACAGTGTCTGGCAGATATAAGCCTTCACCTCTGTACACTTTATCTTCTGGTCTTTACACACCCACCTTGTTTCTCCTGGCTCATGTTCCTTGTTTTTTTTTGTTTTCACTTTTCTCCTGTTTGCCACTGATGTGTCTGTTAGCATAAGGACATTGTATGTTCATGCTCTCGATTAATAAGCACCTGTTAGCTGTTCTATGTTATAAATGAGCAATGTTTGTTTGTATTACTTTATTTTCCATGCTATCATTAGCCTGTTGTCTGTTTTTGTATAGCTGTAATGTTCTTACTATGTTACCACCATGCCACATGCTCTTATGTCTGTCTCCCCTGTCCCTCCTCCACCTAATGGTGGTTTAAATGATCCATAGTTTTTCCACTCCTAAGGTCTACAGGTTGTGACTTGCATTTCTGGGGTTTAGAGCCAAACTCAAATTCTCCATTAAATGAGAGGTGTGATCATTTGATTCGAGTTTCAGATTCATACAGATGTCTTAGCAACAACTAACATCATCTAATATGTAGGGTAAATACAAGAGATGTGTTGAGACAAAGGTGGTTTCAAATTCTTTTACTGGTTTTAAATGAAAATGTTTCTTTAAAATTTAAATATGTATGTCCAGTCAAACATATACAACAAACAGAAGCTCTAATAGATAGAACTTCTCAGTTCTGATGTGACTCGCCAATGAGAAAGATTTAAAAAAGAGATTCAGTGCTAAAAGGGAGGGTGCTTTACTGAGGTGAGTTAAGAAGTGAATTAAGAAATGCACCAGATCTAGCTATAACACAAGTTCTGTTGTGTTTATTCATTTCCATTTTTAACATGTGATGGAATTCTGCATATAGATGTTTTTTGGACTAGTCATAAAGCACTGGCCTACTTTGCATTTTGTCTTACTACATAAATGTACTGACTGTCCTACCTATTCCCCTGCTCCCTGATTGTAGAATGCCCCAATCACTGGGCTTTGATGACACAGTGGTTAAGGTACTAGAGTACTGAGTGGTTGTCGAAAGCTAAGGATTGAACTTTTAGCTATAAAAAAGTCTTTTTAACCTTCTGCCCTTATTTTGCTCTCCACGCACATACACACAGAAACTAAACATAGGACCCCAGCATTATAGGTGGAGCCGCAAGTAAATGGGACTTTACTAGCAACAAAACAGCATGGACCAATGAACAGGAAAGATAAACAGACATGATAGCAACATAGTCTGATGTCAGAGAAACAGAGGTCATGTTGCACAGCTAGCTCTGTAAGTCCCACTTTTTCTTTAGTCATCGTTTTCTGTCTGTGCTTGTATACACTGTTTGGGTTACTTTTGTATGATTGTTTGGAATCTATGACTCTCAAGTCTACGAATGACACGATCATTCTTCTCCATCTTACCATGGCAAATCTGCATTGTGTGAAGACAAATCTTGTATCATAAAGCCTTCTACCACTACTATAAATATATATTATGTACAAATTTGAATTCATTCTTATTGCTTTGGCAAGGGCCATTATAGACTATCCTGTAAACACTGGTCTCAAATACAAAAAGTGTCTTATGGGTCATATTATCCTTTTTGTTTGTTTTGTTTGCATACTTAGTGTTTGGGGAACCTTGTCTGGAGTACAATTTTTTTCTCTTATGACATGACTGGGTGGTGGATCATTCTGAACATTGCAGTCCAGTTTGTTGCAGTCACCAGTAAGAGTGGCATGGACGATGCTGTCAGAGTTTTGAAATACCCTTGAGTCACTGCTGGACTAAGAATGGTCCAACAATCAAAAATATCTAGCCAACCTCATTCTGTAGGCAGGGTTCTGTGAGCACTGAAGAAGGAGGGAAGTATGACTAAAACAAACTTTGCTGTAACAGCTAACTACGATCACTGACTTTACATCTAATGTGAGTAGGCACTGTTTAATCCTCAGCTGCACTCCTGTGACTGATCCACTCTTACCAGCACAACATGATTCACCACCCAAACAGTATCTGATCTGTGCTGGTCTTGATCACCGAAGAGAATCTTGAAACTGGCCTAACAATGTATTTAAAGCAACAGAAGGACTAGAATTTCGAAATGCTTCTACTGTATATGATAAAGGGAGCTAATAAAATGGACTAATATTGAAACAAGAAGTCATTTATTTGGTCTTGAGATGGCTCATGGAACATAAGGTGCAAATCTTCTTTGCAAAAAGAGTTTAATCTACAGCTGGTCTGTTTAAAACAAAGATATGGTTTTGTGTGGTACAGCTCAGCTTTGATCCAGCATAATTGTGGATTAGATTGGCTTGGGTTCCAAGCATTTCATAAATCATAAAGTACTATCTTTGTGATTCCTATTAATTTTACCTCAGCTCCCGGAATCACCACTGCATTCTAAAGGTGATTACACATCACTGAGGTTTTAATCTTTTAACTTCCCCCTCATCATTTCATTCAATAGCAACTATTATCATATTTCTAATAATCATTCATTCATTTGTCCACTTTTTAATGATCAGTTTTGGTTAGTTATTGTTATAGTTATTGTTGTATTTGCAATCTGATTTCAATCTAACTACTTTTAGAATATGTTTAAGCAAGCTATTTGGAGTGCTATCAGTAAAAGCAGACTAGTTATCTTGAATGACACATAAGAAATATTGCATGTATTGACCGGTATACAATCTCTATTGTAAGCTAATTTTTGCTTATGTTGTAGGTTATAATAATTATTGCTTGATGATCGCTTGATTTTCTAAAAGTTAAGTAAAAACTTAAAATCCAAAACTTGTTATCCAACTGAATCTGTTTTCAAACTTCATATACTGCTCACAAAAATAGGGGATATTTACTTTTATGTGATTTAACAGACACCCTTATCCAGAGCGACGTACAATTAATACAGTCTTACAATCCAAGCAATTGTGAGTTATGGGCCTTAGGGACCCAAATAGGGCAAAGGTGGGATTTGAACTCTGTACCTTCTGGTCCATATTTCAGTACCTTAATCACTAAGCCACCACAGTCCCAATATTTCATTTTGAAGTATGCCCCAATGTTTGTGAGCAGTTTATATTAGAATGATATTAGGATATTCTAACAAGTGTTCTACTGCTGATTATACTTTTGTCATTGTCCGTCATTATTCAAAAGGCAAAGCTAAATACTGCAAATTAATCAGCAGATTTATGTAAGATTACCTGATACAAATAACAAATATTTTACTCTCAACTTAATCTGTATATTTAAGCATTTAAGAAAGAATACAATAACACAAACTCAGGTCTATAAGTGATCAAAGATAAAAGCATCACAAGTGCGAGTTAGGTCAAAATAAACTGACATATTAAGATTCATATTTTTAAGTGCTGAGATGCATTTTGAAGAGTCTATTATGCTACATATGTTATAGACATCTCTTTCCTGAAGAAATGACTTATGTAAAATGTATACCAATGAATGGTGTCAGGGTATAGGCAGTGGAAATAGTGCATTGTGGGTGTAGTTTGGTGGGTAGAGCAGGTTAGTGTGCCTTTTTTAACCTTTTGAGCTCCTGCCTGACATACAGTTTGTGCACAGGCCTGGCTCTGTGGTATTGTTTATTAGGTGAGTCAAAGGCCCTGATGTCCTCTCACCTCTGTCCTTCTCTTCCTTGTGTCACATAGTCATGGGGTCTGAGACACAACATTCTCAGCTGCCAGTGCTGGTGTTGTCATATAATGAGTCATGAACGCCTGAGTCCCATGTAGGTGGGATATAGCATTAGAACTTTGTCTAACTATCAGGGATAGAAGATGTCACATTACCAGGATTATCCACCAATGCAAAACTAAATAAAACAGAACATAATCTACACTTATGTCATTCTATTTAGATGGGAACTTTGTTGACTAAGCAATACTAATTAGTTAGACATACTGGAGGTTTAATTTCTGCCTCTGCCAGTCTGAGACGGCCGGGCCTTTCAGCCCGTACTTGAAGAGGACAAGTGTCTGCTAGCTGATGTAAATGTAATATAATGTATATTATATATATACACACACACACCCCGACACAGTATGAACAAGTTTGGAATAAGAATAAGATAAAAAAGCAAAGTTAGAGTTGTTAGGTATTGTTTGTTGTTGAGTCACAGGCCCTGATGTCCTCACAACTCTGTCCTTCTCTTCCTCGTGTCATCACAGAGTCACGTTGTCAGGGATGTAACAGTCTCAGCTGCCAGAGTTGATACTGGTTGATAATGATTATATGAGTCATAAAAGTATGACTTCCGTGTAGGTGGAGTGTGTATGATAACAAGGTTGAAGTGTTATTGGCATTAAAAAGCACTTGGTCTCTCTTTTCCTCTGTCTGCCTGACTCAGCTGTAGCACAGTACTGGTGACATGTGCTTTCAACACTTTGTAATCCACATCTTTTCTCTACTGTGAAATATGTAATTTCACTCTTAATAGACAGTAACACAGCAATAATTTACTCAGACCATTATCATTATAAATATTATGCATAATTTAACTGTTATGTCTGGGGTTATAGATGCCATTTTTTAAATAATTATTTTTATAAAATTATAACTTTTGGCCACCCCTTGTTTCTATAGCCCTGGCCATTGTTTTTAAAGAATGGCACACATTTTGTATTTACATTTTAGAGTGACAATATGTAATAACTCTATAGTGATCAAATAAATTACAATTAACTGCAAAGTCATTCTCCGTCACAAAAATGAACTTATCACAAAAATTACAGCATTTCAGCCCCACAAAATAACCTTGTAACATAATTTTATTGATTATCTTGTTAGCTCTGGAGAAAACGTTGGGGACAAGCCAGCTGATATCACTCTGTCATGTTGATTAGAATAGTAGAGTGGTTACTTTCAAACGGTAGTGGTGCTTTTAAGTTTTCTTCAGTTACCCATGGTTACCCCAAGGAAACATGTTCAGTCATCATTACATTGCATCAAAACTGTTTTACAGGCACGGCATTTTGTAAGATAGCACCCCGAGCAACCATTTATCATTGTTTACTTTAAGGAGAGTGAAAAGAGTGAACGTCAGTTGCAGTGATGAAGATTTCAAGGTGTCCAAGAAAGTCAAGCAAGAGTCAGGACCGTCTCTTAAAGAGAATGCAGCTATGAGATTGGATCACCACCAGTGCAAAGCTTGCCCAGGAATGGTAATGGGCAGGTGTGAGTGCATCTGAGTGCATAATAAAAGGTTTGGCAGGACAGTTTAAAGTATTTGTATTTAACAAAATCTAACAGCCAGGTGCAACTGCTCGGTGACATTATGTGATGATTGATCTAATGATCTAAAGTGTAGATGTAATCTAAAGTGTAGATGTAATAAATATGTGTCAGAGACAACCATCCTAAAATAAAGACTGGCAGACTGTATTAGTTAAATGTTAAAATCTGACACCAAGGCAAAAGTGACTACAACAATAAGATACCAGGTGGTTATCCTGCTTGAGCAAGGTCTTCATAAAGCTAAAATATCTTAGCAGAGAGGTGTTTGCAGATGTGCTACCCAATCTTTTGTAAAGTGTAGCCTCGTTATCCCCCTTATCTCACCAAACTCATCTCTCACCAGCTGGGATCACAGAGCAAATTTCGCTCCATGCAATTTACGACAAAAAGCCACCAACCTTGGCTCTTGCCTTCACCACTCTTAAAATGTGATGTCCTGAAACAAATGTCCTGCCAGCAATTGAATTCCACCCCATTAAGCCACCAACTTTTCAGTTGACTGGTCAGTAGGTGTCACTTTAATTCTACTGACAGGGTCGCCTTCCCTGCTATCTCTTCAGCTGGCAGCACACATTGCCTATGGATCTAGCAGTGAGGCATCACTTTACTGATGTCTCCCTGATTGTTATTGGTCCGGTGTTGTGTTAATTTCATTATCTAGTTGAAGGTTTATATACTGTACATTGTAAATGTGATTGTGCTCAGCAAAACACATTATGTCAGCGCATTAGGCATGAATGTCACTGTCTTTGTTTAGGTTTTATAACTTTGTTAAGTCACCAAAGTCACCTCTCACTATTAAATATATATATATATATATATATATATATATATATATATATAACAATGGAGAAGAGGTAGACAAGCTAATGAGGGTAGTATGTACATAGAAACAGGCGAATTTTAAGATAATAGGTAAAAGATTAAGCAAAATTTTGATTTTGATTTTGACCAGCACTGCTAGTAAAACAATTGGGACCTTCAGAGGCTTAAATATAGTCAGGCAAGTCGACTATACACAAAAACACAAGGACAGTAGAATGGTAGAATGGCGGCAGGTGCTCTCTACTGATGAGCCGTTATTTTAACAGATTTTTATCAGAGAAGGAGAAAAGCTTGGTGAAGGTTCACTGCAGGTTGGAGTCTATATTTCAACTAAATTCGTTGATAGTTTGGTCAAAATTAATGGCCCACTTACTGTTCAGAAATACAGACAGATTCTTATCCATTATGCAGTTCCATCAGAGAGTCTGACTGGTTCCAAATTCATTTTCAGCATGAAAATTACCTCAAAGACAGCCAATGTCATAAAGAACTGTCTCCAGAAAAAAGAACACACATTCCTACAGCAGATGGTATCACCTCCACAGCGCCCCGATGTTAAATCATTGAGTACTGGGACAGAAGCAAAGTGAGAAAACCAATGTCTTCAGAAGAACTGTGGCAGGATCTCCAAGAGGCTTGGGGGAAACATGCCAGCTGGGAGCCTTCAAAACTTGCACACCAGTCTACCAAAGAGAATTGATGCAGCACCTAAGAGAGTATTGATTTGGTTTAGGTTACTCCTGCTTGTCAGGTTTATTTTAAAAACTTTTTTCTTGGGTAAATATTTGTTGATACAACTTTTTTTTTCATTTTAAAAGTTTCATTTATTACAGTGTATTACTGATCTGAACAGTTATGGGATTAAAAAACATTAGAGCTGTAAATACAGATATGGTGTGTTCTTATACTAAATTATAAAAGGTATAAAGTCAGGTATAAGTTTTACTTTAATGCATTTTCCATGTTAATACTCCACTGTACATATGAATGTTTAAATTCCTACATCTTCATATGTAGATATTCCATATCACATTGAGCAAATATACTTGTTTAACACATATGAATCATTATACAGTATCTACAGAATGTTATATTACAATTAATTTTCATAAAACAGCACATTTCTGGGTTTGTATTATATGTAATAATGTCAGCTGTTCAATACAAGCTGAGCAGATAAGTAATACACACCTGAATCAAAATAGTCAAAACAATTAAATGATTCTCTTACTACTACAAGGTTGACACCACTAATGGGCTGCTACTGGTACCCATCATCCTGACGTGGATCATTTTCTCTTTACACATGCTGATCAATTACAGACTAAAATAATAACATTTAAATATAGCCCCTTTCTGTTCACTTCCTTGTTGGGTCTCTTCACTCCTCCCCTGGATTATTGGCTTCTTGGATTGTTGGTGTCTCTAAGCTCTTTGTCTTGTTCTTGTTTCATGTGTTGATTTATGTAGAGCACATTCTCTGTTAGCTGTGGTATTGTTTTGTAGTCCTGAGTATTCATTTTCTGTGTGTGGTTACTGTTTACATTTCACAAAAGTAATTGTCAGTTACTATTAGCATTATTTGTTCATGTCTTTCAGTCTCTAACATCCCCATTTGGTGTTTGGTAACTGTTCTCATTGTCTGTTCATTTAAGTTTATTTGTTATTTTTATTAAATTAGCATCTTGTTTATTCCATGTTTCGTTCCTTTTTTTGGCATGTTAAATGTTTGCATTGTTAATATTAGCACTTTCTTGGTGCTAGCTTGGCTTGTGTCTCTGTTATATATTAGCCTTGTTTTCTCGGTTTAGACCTAGTACCTCACCTTGCCTGTATGTTGTGTTCGTCCTGGGGTGGGCAATATGATGATATGGTATTGTATAGTGATAAACTTTTTGTAATAGAGGATATTGACTCTAACTCTGAACTCTGACCAGGTTTCAGTATAAATATTATAACACATTATACATATGAATCACTTTATGCAATATGAGATAATATTGTATTAGTAGTTTTTAAGAATCTGTTGCTACTTATGCATTTTGTTTTCAATTGCACACATTGCGATATATATTGTTTATTGCAAAAATGTCTAATTATTATGATGTTATATTTTTACCATAGCACCCACCCCTATGTTCTACTATATGGGTTCAAAAAAACCACTTGCAGCTACATTAGTCTCCATCTCCCTGCCCTGTTTTAAATGTGACAGTTACTCTCAGCCCTTTAGTAACTGTGGGGAAATGCCTTTCCTATTTTTTCTGCTCCCCTTAAGACCTAGAGCTGCCACCATTTCTGATGATGATTGATTCCTCTTTTAATGTAACTACTCCCTGACTACACCTGTTTACAGAAAATGTGTAGTGAAATATTTTATGCGATTTCATTCCATATAGGCATATGTCACCTGGTTCCCTTTATTACCCATCACACAATGCATTTATATTAGTCTTGTAGTGATGTATGGATCAGATTAATGGATCTTTGGCATGAGCCACTAAATGCAAACACAGTACTTGTAAATAGGGTCAGAGACACAGTTATCTTACATGGGATCGTATATCTAACTAGACACACATACAAACATAAAGGTTTCCAGAGCGTTGTGGTTTACAGACATATATCATATAAATGTATTTTGCTTCAATAAGAGGAATTGCATGTGAACTACTGTATTTATTTCAGTAAGGTCATTTCAAAGCAGACTATTGTGCAGCGTAACAGACAAGTGTGTTCAGAGGCTATGTGATACGCAGCAATACTTGCACTGAAATACATACACTATTAAGCACAAATTTATGACAGCTACGACAGATAGGTTTGACTGAACATTTGTGTAAGAATATAGATACAAGTGTATTATATATGTTAAATGTCATATATGTATATGACAGACAACATATACATATATTCAACAGAATATTTTCTAGAATCTCTTTCTATCCTTACGAGGACAGTTGGTTTTCACATTGATATATAAACTGGAGCCTCCCACTGCCCCCACATACAGTAAAACGATCATGCAATTGCTAATTCCCTGAAGTGGGTTACTGAGTCACTGTTTACGATCATGTTAAAAGTACTGCATGTCAGCCTGTTAACACTCTTTAGACAAGAGAATAATTGGAAGTCCTCCAAGACCCTGATGCGTTGCTGATAGGCCTTGTTATCTCTCATGATTGGGACTAGTGTACACTAAAATAAATGACACAGCAAATCTGTCCGTTAACTTTGAGTGTGCTTTCTCACTGCTACTGCACTTCATTCTCATAAAAAAGAGGGCCAGAAGCAGGGTGGCCTAAGTCGACCACCCTTCCACTCCAAGCAGCCTTGTCATAATGACTCAGTGTCCCAGTCCTCACCCCAGCTAAGGGCATGCTGAGGTCTGATAACTGAGAGCTCTCAAAATTGCCCTAAAGGCTTTGTCACACACAGAGCAGTCAACAACTCTTTGTCGACATTCACACGGCAGCCGAGAGCATAAACTGACACACAAAGGAAATGTAGCCAAAAGAAAAAAACAGGAGCACTGACCAAAACAATGGTCAAACACCAGAGCGCTGTCACTTATTGTGACCACACACTTATGGTTGCTTGGGCTTATGCACAGCATGTGGCTATGAATGTACATTTACAACATTTAGCAGGCACCCCCATCAAGGGAAATCCAACCTTAATCATCTTATAAGGTGCAATCCAAGCATTTAAGGTCTACTCAAGGTATCTATCTATCTATCTATCTATTTATCTATATATATACGTATATATATATATATATATATACGTATATATATATATATATATATATATATACGTATATATATATATATATAGTCCACCTTAACCACTGTACTACCACTGATATCAATAGGTTTCAGCAATTATGTGGTTATGTAGATAAAATACATAGCTATAATAACTTAAAAAAAAAACTAATTGAGCATAAAAATAACTCACCAAGAAGGAGTAGTTGGAATCGACTGAAACTCTATATGTATGAATGTACTGATGATATATGTAAGTAAATACGATATTAGAGCTGAAAGTATACGTTTAGTAGGAAAAACTGGACAGTTCAATGGAGGCTCTAGTACCCTGTTAGGCTGTGCCTGGCCTGGATACAAGGTGAGTTATAGTTGGTATCCTGTGACACATTTTCCCACAGATGTTGCAGCTGGGCCTGCAGATCTGTCACACCAACACGGTTTTAAGTGTAGGCATGTCTAGCAGTCAAAAATCTCTCACGCAGAAGTGTACTAACCAAAAGTAGTGTATTTTTATAGGGTAGTAGGAAAACCAATTTTATGCCCTCTTTTGGCAAGACCCAGTGTTTAATTAAACTGTAATCATTTACATATCTGCCTGAGACATACCTGCATGCCGAGATTCGCAGCAATCAGAAATTTCTATGCGGAAATGTTACTTGTTTATAAGTATATAATTCATTTTAGTAATAATATGTAATGCTTTAAAATATGCATGTTTATGAATTAAGGGAATATGGTGGCACAGTAGTTAAGTCACTGGACTGTTGACTGGAAGGTTAAGAGAATACTGTATGGAAATATAGTGTACCTATGAAGGCATGTAAATGCTCAGGAGTCATGGACTTCTAGAAGAACATTACCTGGGGCATTATACTGTCAGTGTTCTTCACTTCAGCTGATAGTGGCTTAATGCTGATCAGTGTACATACAACATAAAGTGCAACTGACAAGTCAGATTAGATTTTTATTGTCAGATACTTTGTTTAGTTCCATCACAACACACACTGATTTCATGCGGTGTCAGCAAATGCCATTAAGGTTGGTTGTATGTTATTAAGTCTGATTTTAATAATCAACCAGCATAGCTCTAGTGCCCTCAAAACCCTCATCATCGATACTTAATAGATCATTGTCAAAGATCTATTATGAAATGCCTAGCTCAAAAAGGTACACTGTGCCATTTAAAAGGGAATATGTTATGCTGTTGGATATCTCATGTGAACACGATTGGCAATGTCTAAGGGAGAAGAGCTAGGTTGGGGGATCATTACAAAAAATGGATTGGACATTGCACACTTGTGGCCTTGCCAAGTGTTTTCTGGACACAGGTGATTTACATACATTTTAATATTAAAACTATTCTTTATGTGGCTAAATTTTGTGGTGTAGTACCATATGTCCGTTGTTATGAATACATGAATAGAAAGATCTGACATTTTTTGTAGGGACATTTTAATATCCTTTCTAATCCTATTCTAATTAAACTTGAGCTTTCTCTATTTAAAAAATGCATTGGTACACAAGGAGAGTTTTCCTCCACATTCCAAAGACATAGACATGAGTTACGTCAACTGGTCTCTCTAAAGTGTATCCGTGTAATTGAGTAAGTGTGAGTGTGTGTGTGTGTGTGTGTGTGTGTGTGCATGGATTGATGCTTTCTATGGCTGGTTCTTACCTTGAGACCTATGCTGCCAGTGAAATCTTGACCTGGTCAATGACTGTGTGGACTTGGCATCTTGTCCCCATGTCTGCAAAGGTCTCCTTCTGGTACTATGGTTTTCTTCTACATTCCAAAGACTTCCAGGTCAACTGGTGTCTCTAAAGTGTCCCAGAGTGTGAGAAAGGGAATGTTTGCGTCGATAACCACCTGGTTTGAGGATGGTCCCTTTGTCCTGTCCTGCCGATTGTCCCAGCTACCTGGAACTCTGAATATAATGATATTTCCCAGAACAGTGAACTACCTTGTTAGTGAACCTATCTTTGTTAATCTTGATATAAACCTTATGTCACAAAAACAATTGCTAAATTGAGTGACTGAAATAGTTATTGCTTACTATTTAGTAACAATTATTATTTTGAGTAGCAATGAGGAAAGACCGATGGTGCATACACATTGTTATTCTTAAAATATATACTGTACGCTGTCATGTTTTTCCACTCTGCAGTTCTAATAGAATTATTATTTTATTTCTTTCTAATTATAGAATCACTAGCTGATGACATTCGGAGTGAGACCTGTAGACTTTAGCCTCAACTTTTCTCCAGTTTCTCGACTTTTAAGCAGATACCTTGAGATATTTTGATATTTAATACATTTAGCACACTTTCCTTTTAGAAGTCTTTTAGATTGGTTAAACAAACAATGGGCACAACATGGTGAGTTGCATAATATCTGTGAATCAGAGTTCAGATACATTGGCGGTCCTGTCTTTTCAACTAGCGTCTATACTTAGTGGTTAAATAAGCCCAGGATGACAAACAAAGGACTAATTCCGATTAATAGTTCATGCTGCATTTCCAGAAAATGTCTGTGTGCCCTGAAGCATGAAACTACATCTGTTAGGATGAGTGGAAAGCACAAAGAACGCATTGGGGAATTGATTGTCATGGCTGGGATATGATTGTTGCTGTATAGAGTTGCTGTAGGAAATGCTATTTGCACATTTCTTAGAAGAGTTGACATTTAGATTTCTGCTTAGAAAACACTTGTGAATGAAACACAATTCTAATGAAGATCAAAATAATGAATGAAACTCCAAGAATATAGGCCCTTTTTTACACAGAAATTACAGCAAATATGAAAAGAAGCCTGGACATGTCATAACAATTCAAAAATAATGAGCACTAGCTCGCTACATGCATTTAATAAGCTAGCTTAAAGAACTAGGCTAGCACTTGCTATGCTTTAAATCTGCATTTCAAAACAGCTAAATACTCAAAAGGGGTTCTTATTTTTAGTCATAATCAATGAACTAGCATCCCATCCAGCCCACACTTATTCCTGTATTCTCCAGGAATTGATACTAAGTGATTTTTTTAAAATACCACACAGACATATACAGTACTCATTCCAAAGTCACACAGGCAAGTACATTTGTCAAGTCTTTACCAAACAACACATTGAGCTATGTATGCAAATTCCAGAGGTTTTTTTGCATCTATATCTTCACAACTGGACTGTAGCAGTGTGAGAACAACTAAGCACGTGCAGTGCTCTTGTTGTTAAGCTTCAAGCATCCAACCTTCTCTGGAAATCTGCCCAGAATATTCCACTGTGGCCTGAGTAAGAACATAAGACCTGTCTCCCATACATAAATACATACCCAGTCCACAGTTTCTTTTGCCAAATATGGGTTGTGTGTACACACAGCACCACTAAATATAACCTACTAAACACATACCGTGTCATTTACAATAACATCAATGGCACATGTTCTCCCAAGCTGGTCGTTGTTTGTGTGATTGGCAGATCAGATGGGTGCAGCTTTGTGTTCTGTAGAAGGCAGGGTGAAGAATGTACTTCTTGCTGTGATCTAACCTCAACAGATGTATTCCTCTGCCTGAAGCACTAACTCATCTCCTGTGGTAACCCGGTTATTCCCAAAAATATTATTTATGGTGTCATGTTACAAGTGCATTTGGCAGTAACAATGTACAAACTTGGCAATAATTAATGACGTTATTATTTACCAGTGGAAGATCGTGTGTGCTCGTTGCTTTGTGAAGATGACTGGCTTTGCCAGCTATGAAAGTGCATGCAGGTTGGCTTTATAGCTTCAAGAAAAATCCAAAACTGTACCGTAATTATTTAGTACTTGACTAGTAAGTTTTTACTTTATGGATTGTTTGTAGTCTACATGAACTTGGGATCATAATATCGCATAGAACTTATTATATAGGTATTGTCTCAAATGTACAGGGTGTCTTAAAAGTAAGAAAACACCCCTTAATTCATTCATGCATTTATTTTCTTATCCAATTAATCCAGACCAGTGTGAGAGAAAGCCAGTGCGTAGCATCGAAGGGGAAACCCTCATCTAAAACAAAAAGAGTTTTTCAGACGTTGATCCGACAGACACAAGTTGGGAGGAGGACTGAGAAACGCGATCATGTCAACAACCTGGCATACATCTTGAATGATGCCACCTTGAATTTAATCTCAGTTTTTTTCAGATGGGGAGGTAGATGTGTGGCATATCAAACTGGTAGAGAATTACACCATAAGAACAATAGTCTACTTTATGTCAAAGTAAATTAATTCTCATATTTAAATGGTGTTTTATCTTCTGTAAA
The DNA here is from genome assembly GCA_033117975.1 of Parotocinclus spilosoma. Lineage (NCBI taxonomy): Eukaryota > Metazoa > Chordata > Actinopteri > Siluriformes > Loricariidae > Parotocinclus > Parotocinclus spilosoma. The sequence goes on along the minus strand of JAVSBV010095081.1, from coordinate 19,100 downwards.
TGTGATGTAAAAGATGTTGTCCAAAGTGGAATGTCTTAAGATCATCCTCATTTCTGGTAAACAAAGCACAAAATATTTCAACCAACATCACCCAAACAGTCATCCCATTACCTACAGTGCACTTTCCAAATATCTTGACAAATTTAAAAAAACAAGTCATGTCACCAATAATCTGAAAGCTGGGTGACCAGAAACTCTAATGACCTCATTAAGTTAGAGTCTACATTGTCATCTGTCTCTGAAATGCTCTGAAGTGCATTACTTCAGCAATCTTTTTTCTCCTCATTAATTGGCTGGACAACCAAGGAGAAGCCACACTATTGGGTATAATTTGCAGAATGGATAACACAGCAACTTTAGATAAACCATTGGTTTCCCTATCAGGTCCAGTTTAGTGATGGTGAGGTCAACAAACTGTATCATGATACTGGTCTGACACAAAACACTCCATCTGGTCCATCTATCATGGCTGACTCACATAATGTTACGGTGTGACATATGGGGCACCTGAATTGAGAGAACTTTTTCTATAGACATACCATTAATCAGGGTTGTTTTCATTGCCTTTCGTTGCCTTCATTGTTTGCAGAGGATGGAACATTTCCCGATTTCTTCCAACAAATTGGTGCTGTGCCTCATTACTGATGTGTTGTCAGAGACTAGCTTCATGTATAGCACATCCGTAATGAGTCTGAAGTGAAACCACAGTACTGCTGGAGTTTTTAACCACCTCAGAGTCACTGCTGAACTTAAAGTAGCTCCCCAGACAAAAAATGTCCAGCCACCACAATCCTGTAAGCAGCATGACGAAGGATTAGAGGATGACTAACACAAACTGTACTGTGACTGTGACCACTCCTACCAGCTCAACACACTCCAACCCAAAGAAGACTTGCAATGAATTATGATGATGAACAATTTCTTTAATCACAGCAGGACTTATGGAGGATAAAAGCTGAAAACTATTTGGACTCCAGTGTGCCCCTGGACTGGCTTCCCATTCAGAGAACATTTACTCTCATGCCTCTGACCAAGAGAAAAAGTAAATAACATAATTTGAACCATTAATGGACATGTTCACATTTCACACTTACCATTGGCAATAGGTAAGTTTAGACAAAAAAAGCAAGAGCTGCTGTAATATGACTGATTCTCTATTTTCTCTATTTTATTTCTCTATAATCTTCATAATATTATATTATCTTTAAATATAATAAAGATCTTGACCTTCTTCGCATGGCAAGGCATTACAGCATTGCAGAAATAATATATATATAATATATATTATATATATATATCAGTGGCGAACCGTGAGCACTACAGCTGGGCCTTCACCTCTTTTAATTCTTTTAATTACAGTTCTGGAGTTGGTCTTCCATTTTTTATTATTTGAAGTTTTTCTGTGAAAGGCCGCCTTGAAAAAGGCGATGCTATTAAGATAGCCACAATGTCACTCTCGTCTGCCGCCATTTATCTCTAGCTCTCAACCGCTCTCCCTATATATTTATATTTATTTAATATTTTTTGGTTAGCCTCAGTGCCCATTATTTTGCCTGGGGGTTCCAGAGCCTACTCCAGAATCCATGACCCTGATTTGGATTAAACAAGAATGAAAATGAATAAATAATACTAATTAATAATCCACTAGAATGATTTCAGGTTCTTATCTGGTTAAAACGTCCACAATGAATACTAATCTATCTAGAAAACGTATTTTCTTAGGAAGATTTATTAACAAGACCTCCTTTCCCTGTTTATAAACAATGTTTACTTGCATGTGTCACAATTAGATAGATTTCAATACTGGAACCTTTGCATAGCCTTATTTTCATTGATTTATGTAACACTAACCATCCCAGTTAAATTACATTGATATGCATGTTTTTTGCTGACTCACTTTTCCCGAGTGCCCTCTTTTTTCCAAGGACTGTCTTATCCCCATAAGTACTTGGAATAAACCTGAACCTTTAGCATTTGTACTGCATCAAAACTCTGTGTAACTGTAACAATATTGGTTGTATAAGTAAAACAACAGCATGGACTATTGTATAAGCATTTTCTTTATTGACTTCCATAATGGAGCTAATACTTTTGTTTGATGGAAGCCACAGATACTTTTACAGTGATTTATAGAGTCAGCGAGCAAGTGTGAATTGGTTTATTCATTTATAAGTTATTGAGAATTTATAATAGTTAGATAGTGGGGAGGCTAAAAATGGAGTATAACTTACAATAGGACAGGAATATACACTTGTGAATGCCAATTACAGCTTGTTACGAGTAGCGGAAATTCATTGACAAGAAGACAAGTAAATTGCACAGAAAAACCTCATCACATCAACCAAGCTAGAGCAGTCTTTAGTACAAATGTGAGCAAGCAAGCATATTACTAGTAAAGCAGTGAGCTTTTGAGTGTATTATGGACTTCTGAGATTTAACTTCCACCTCTGATTTGTGTGTGTGTGTATTTTTTTCACAGCACATGGGTTTCAAATTCACTAAATGTCAGATTGAAAACATGATGCTTATAGGCTCCCATATATCTAAATCTATCTGTGTAGGGTTAGGTTCTTGATGCCATAGTGTGCTCCATGCCCTAGTTAGAATTGCTCTTTAAGTAATAGAGCGGGTGAGGTCATAAATGGGAAGCGGCAGCACATGTACAATGTTCCTATTACAGCCATAGGATTAGAATGGTGCATCCCCCACCAATCAGATTAGGTCAAAGTTGACATTACATATTAATGACTGTTTTAATGGCTGTGCTGAGAACTTGATATCACTCCAGCAGGGCAAATTGCAGTCAGCATATCTCTGCCGACCATTTAATTGGCCTTGGTTATGACCAAAGTCTTCCATGCGTGTAACGTTAATAACGTCCATAATGAATGAAGGTGAATGTTAATTTATTAGATGAGCTGCTTGAGTGGGACGACATGTTGAAATGAATGAGCGAGGTGACCACAGTTAGACGAAAAAGGAAATCGTAAAGGCTATAGGATCCTTATTTTCTTCCTTATTACAGATTTTTTCAGATTGTAACACTGCATGAGCAGGAGGCTCAAATAAACGTGAAACATTATTTCACTTAATCTGGCAATAATGACATAAGAGGGGGGCTTTTTTTATTTACCGACATTGTGTGGGTGGCACAGTGAAATTGTGGTTAGCCTCACGCCTCTGGCTATTCCGGCTTCAATTCCAGGTCCAGCCTATGTGGAGTTTTCTATGTGGAGTTGTGTCTTCGTGGGTTTGCTTCCGGGTACTGGGTGTGTGTACATGTACCCTGAGACAGATTGGTTCCCTGTCTGAAAAACTGCATATTATGAATGCACTATTGTCATTTTTAAAACTCCTAGAGCCTATACACATCATTTGGCCTACAAATTCATATGTTTTGTGAAAATACTGTGTATCTTTCCTTTGTGCCTTAATTCCATTATTGATAATGGCTTCCAATAAAATTTCAAACCATTTCAGCTCTGAACAGGTAACTGTGGCTACAATTAAGATTTACAAGAAAATTATAAAAGCGTTTCCTGGACTGATGAGTCTCGTTTGCTCCTACAACATTTGGATGGTAGGATCAGAATTTGGTGTGACATGGATCCGTCCAACCTTATATTTACATAGTGATTTGAGTTAATGGCATGGGGGTCATTTTATTTCACTTAAAGACTGTTAGCAGCCATTGCGCATCACTTACATGCCACAGAGTATTGTCGCTGGCCATGTCCATCCCTTTACCCATCTCCTGATGGTTATTTCCTGAAGGATAACATGCCATTAACAAAGCTCAAATCATAAAGTTGGTTTTTTGAACATGACAATGAGTTTACTGTACTCAAACAGCTTTACAAGTGACCATGTCTCAATCCAATAGAACCGTTTTAGAATGTGTTGGGAGATTCTCATTATGCATGTACAGTTGACAAGACAGATTTTTCATAAAACAGTAAATCAAATACAATTTCAAGGTCATCCGCACCAAAGCAGCAATTAAATCTAGCAGGACTAGAACAAAATGGTTACCGATGTCTCTTTTGCTCTTTAAATCACAGCTTATTTATTAAGGTGGTTAGTGTTGAAATAATCATTTAACTGTTAAGACACTGCTTTCTCAATAATTTTGCGAAAACACGGAAGGTAAGAGATTGGGCTGCAATTGTGAAGCTCATAGGAACATTTCTGTTCTTCAACAACTGCTTGACAGCTACAATCTTAAGGCTTCGCAGAAAAAAGTCCCAGTGGAATGACTGATTGATAATGTGCAGAATATCTGCAAATAATGAGCGTAAAACCTGTTTGAAAAAGTAAGCAGGTGAGGGATCAAGAGGAAAGCCTTTAGTGAAGGCTTTTAAAAAAGCATATCTTAAAGTGTTTCTGAGCCAATCAGTTATGTGATTTATCTGAGTTATCAGATATGTGTAACAGTGTTGACATTAATTGTGTTCTTTGTTATATTAGGAATTGTGTCATTTAACAAACTCATTACACAGGTGAAAGATATTTGGATGAGATAAATGGGGATGGATTCACCAGCTGGCCTATAGTGGGGATATTTTGTATTCTATTCTAAAAACATTTTTATAAATTAATTTAGAGAGAAAAACTTTCCTGTAAGCCTTTTTCAATCCCTTCTAATTTTACATTTATCAAAACGGTGAATCACCAGTTTTTGGTTTCTGTGAATCTTGTCTGTTTCATGAAAGTCCTCAATTTGAACTCGAATGACTGGATTGGCCGAGACGGTCATTTTGAGATGTAATAACTTTGACACAATCAACCACCCAATTCTATCTGTTTGTGACTTATTGCATATTTTGATGTTATGTGATATAACAATTTTTATTACAAAGCACATTTGTATATTATAAAGCACAAAATGTTCTGAGCATTTATACCATGAAAGGCCATGAAAGCAGTTATTTTGACCTTGTAAAAATGGTGTTTTGTCTTCACAAGCCAGCTGTTTTTACCACTGCGTCAATCAATGATGACATTTACCGACTATTTACCTCAGAAAAAGTCATGTAAAAACTTAATGTTTTTGATTTACCAAATAAAGCGATAGAGCCATCAACAGAATAAGACACCATCATTCTAAAATTAGCAAACTAACTTTGCTTGGCTCATGAAAGCAAAGGATATACACTCATAGCGAGTGAACAGACATACAGTCCTGTGCAAAAGTCTTGGGCCATCTTCAGATTTGTTTGCTTTATCAAGATATAGTAACCATATATAACACATTTCTGAGGACTGGATCCAAAAATGTTAAACTTGGATTCGTCACTCTACAATACTCTGTTCCTATGATCCTCTTTCAAATGTTTGTGAGCTTTAGCATATCTTAGGCTTTTTACTCTCTTCCACTTCCGAAAATTTGTTTTCTTGGCTGCTACACTTCCAAAAAGATAACCTGATCAAATTTATATGGACTGTAGAAGGGTCAGTTTGGCATACTGCCCCCAGAGCTCCCAGGTACTGCTATTGCTCAAGTGTAAAGAGAAAGTCACACTAAATGCTTGCAACTATAACCTATAAAAGAATTTCTTTAATACTGCATATACATTTCCTGTAATTTCTGGTTGTATTTGAACAAGGAGGCAGATAAACAATGGTAAATAGTCACTATACCATTGTTTTAGCAATACCCTTTGTAATCTAATCATGGCCTAAGACTTTTGCACAGTACTGTATATAACATGTTTTACATTTTTGGGTGTGTTATATTTATACAGCTTACATGCATTAGTTTTTAATCAATTTTAGATTTGAGATATCTGAGCACATTTTGGAGCATTTTTGCTTTTTGTCTTTATATTTGAACATATTTAGCATGCAATAATCCTTTAATCTCGTCAATAAACAAAATCTCCTCAGAAAATATTCATTGGAGGTTGTACTAGCTAATGTTTGGAGTCTATATATAATGTATCTGTTTTCTAAGTTCTATATGTTCATTCATTTTCATGCCTGCTTAATCCCAGTACAAATCATCCATTGGTTGTGTTAACATTGTGTATGATTTTATAGTTTTTGTGCGATGCAGGGGTTACTATAGAAGGCTGTGGGGGCTGGTTCACTCATCCGACCTCTCCCTCAGGCACAAACAATCATGTCTTTGCGTGATGCCTGGCCTGGACAGACGGCACCGCTGGGACTGAGATTTGGGTTTGCACCACCTAAACAACACATATGTGTGATAAATGATTGATAATTCTGGAGCATAAAATAAATAAAGAGCATTCAATTGTGGAGGCTCCCCCTAACAAACCCTGACAGATTGTACACCCATCTTTTAATTATCTCATGTTAAATTACACATATTATGTGCAAAAATCATTTCTCATAATTAATTTAGCCCTACTCTCTTTTTTATCATGCCACCATCTGCTTTGTGTGCATTCCCTTCTGCTGTACTCATGCATGTACACACACACACACACACACACACACACCTGGAGATCATCCTCAGCATTTCTTCCTAGCTCTATGTGGGGGAAAAGCATGGCTTCATGAGCCAAAGCACAAATTCATGACTGTATAAGATGGAACATAAAACACCAACGTAAAACCCAGAATCACCAGAGCTCAAGACAGAGACAAAGAGAATTGAGGCTGATATGAAATATCATGCATTATTGCATCCCTTGAATTCTAGCATTACAGCCACCTCAGATCTCTTACTTCTATGTAACTGGGTGGCATTGACCTTTTCTAAATGTTACTCTCACTCTTAATCTACATGTACAAACACAAATAGTCACACAAGTATACACCCTGCCGACACACCTCTCTCACGTTCAAGGGAACATGAAAATGTGTGTTGCCTCTCACTCACTGTCCCTCCACTGGAGTGTGGGCAGGGTAAACAGACAGGTTTCTTGGTGCCATGCAAAGATGGTGAGTACCTATACTAAGCCAGAGTCCATGGGCATGGTACTCATCTACCAGTCTAAAGGGGCAATTATGTCATCACAGCCTCTGTCTCAGAGAGTAGCCACAACTGTGAACCACCAGAATGCAGCACTATCATGTTTTCCATGTCGAAACCATCCATTTAGCTGTGATCCTTTATGCATGAATGAAAATTGCATGTTGGTACTAGGCATATTTAATAGTAGTTTGCTTACTGGTTCAAATGTGAAGCATTTTTGAAACCCCCACAGAAACACAGTGTTTTAAAAGCAAACATGCACATGTTTTGTCTGTGTTTTTTTAGTTATGCCTATGACTAAAATCTGTATGTGTGACTAAGTTGTATTTCCAGCTAGTGTCTGCATGCCTGTCTGGATTATGCATGTCTTACTTCACAAATTAAAAATGCCAGCCCTATTTTCTTGATTTTATTGTTGTATTTTTGCAAAATTGTTATGTTACTAAATCAGTGAAAAAGACTTAAAAATGCATGATGGAATTCAGACATATTAGCTAGCTAGGCAACTCGTGAGATGGTACAGGTCATTTTGTCAGAAATGAAGTGAAGTTTAGGCTAAAATGTGGCACAGGGTGTGTTCCTTACACAAAGCATTCCTGTTTTTATTAGAGACAGCGGAGTTGGGAGTTTAAAAAAACAGAGGGCACCTGGTTATGACTGTAATTCTTACTGGAATTCTTTAAGTCAGGGGATAGGGGAAGTGAGTAAACGAGGTGGGGGTGGGGTTTGGAGTAGGAATTTTTACTAATTTTCCCTAAGGGTCTTTCAGCCCAGGAGATCCCAGATGCAGCCATATGTCTAAATGAGTGGCAGTCCGAGCACGGAGTCATACTCCAGTCCAGCTGTGATTACCTCACTGCTATTGAAGGTGTTTAACATTACTGTGCATCATACCTACTGCAGTTTCAATTCCAGTAACCGTTGGATCTCAGATTCTATATAAGACTTCCAGTGGGCTCTAGATTAACAAAAACACTCTACAAGACCTATGAAATTCAATCAGACTAATGATTGAGACAGTTCTCTCAAACCAAGCATACTTAATTTAACCAGCACCACTTATACTAACCAGCCAAATTAAGACCAACACCAAAAGCTTTTTGTTTAAATAACTACAACTTTGGAAAATATATAGCAATACATACATTTGATGTAGGAAGGGTGTCTATGTTTTATCATCAAATATACACAAAAATGACATCCATGTTAGTATATTAGTATAGAGTTTGCTGTTTACTGTTATAGCAACATTTGTCCTTCTAAAAGGGCTTTCCACTAACATGATGTTAGACAATAAGCCCTGGCTTATGTTGGGTGTCTGGTATCTGAAGATGTGTGGTGGAACTGAGATAAAAGGTCTTGATCAAAGTTGGCAAATTTTTCTTGTTTTTTCTCTTGTTCTTTGCCGTTTGTCTGTGGAGAATCCAGAATCCCAAAATAATCCAATAATTAGAGTTGTTCGCAATTTTTTTATTTATTTACAGCTAGAGTATAAATGCACTTTTTTTACATGCCTATTCAAAACAAATCCTTCCAATTTAAAGACAGCATATAAAATGTCTAAAGGAAATGGCTTAAAACTAGTAAAATTATTCGCCATTACAGTGAATAAATATCACTTGATAATATTTCCTAATCTAAAGCAATATAACTTATTCCAAATATAAACAAAGGTAATATTTAACTGGACCATAATAGCAACGGGGTACTTAAGTGACAATTTGCAAGAATGCAAACAGGCAATTACTTATTTTAGGGCTTTTGCCTATAATCAAGTAATTTACAAGTTTACCTAAATTGCTTATTTTGTTTTATTTTAGGCTTTTCCCCCTTTAGAGCAAGTTCAAATTAAGAAAAATTTCTGAGTGTCATTTACCCACTACACTACCACATATTTTCACTAATTTAAGCCACTTTCTTCAGATATTAATACATATTGTTTATTGAAAGAGAAAGGGCATTTTATACTTTGTTTTGAATGTCTTAAACAGCAATGCCTCTCTTCATTTTCCAACTTCATTTTATGGCAGTCAATCAGTGCATGCAATGTTTTTATTGCAAATATAATGATCCAAAACACACCTCAGAGCTTTGCAACAACTACTTCAAGACCAAAGAAGGTCAAGGAGTACTGACTGGCATGGAGTTTCCTTCACAGTCACCTGACTTAACACAATTAAGAATGTATCAAAGGACACAGAGACAGAGGAAGCTAAGCATTCAGTAACATCACAAGATGCTGGGAGAATTTTGGGAGACCATGTTGGATAACATGGATTATCAGATTTTGCACAAACTTGTGGGGTTCATGTCATCTCGAGTGCATACTGACATTATAGTAAAAAGGGTAACATAACAGCTACTTATCAACTCAAAAAAGCATGCCTTTGTCTCAAAGATTTACAATTGCATTCATGTATTTGCTGATTTTCTATAATTTAGAATTAAATTAAATAATATGCCAAATAGAACCATTTTCAGACTTTTGGCTTCTCCTATATTTTTTACAGGTAATAGCTCCATAGTAGAATGTTGTAGAATGAAAGCAATCTATAAATTTGACTATAAATCTATATTACAAAATCAATAAGATCAATTCTTCTGGCAATTTCAGTGGTCATCCCATAAAAGTCTATCTCTTAAACTAACAGTGTACTTAAAATTGGTGTGTTGTAGGATGAACTTCCTAAAAACAATATTATATTAATGTGTAAGAAAAGATCAAAATTTTTTTGAGGCACATGCTTCTCCATTTCCTCCAACCACATCTGGTGTTAGATTCTGATAAAGGTCCTGACTGACTAAATTACTATGGTGTTTGGAACCTATACTATTACCATCTTACAAGACCCAAGTATGTGGGTGATATTCATGTATAAGCTATTTCTCCTTCATTTTAACCGTGGAGCATGCCATCGATTGTTTGGGTAAAGTTGATGAACAAATGGAATCCGGGGTAGCTGCAACTTGGTTGAAATGGTGCAAGCCCATTGGCAGATGAAAGTGTGTGTGTGTGTGTGTGTGTCTATGTAGTGGGCTTTACCGGACACATTTACATTTTACAGTATGTCTTTTAGCAGACGCCTTTGTCCAAAGCAACTTACAGTTCATACAGTCTTACAATCCAAGCAGTTGTGGGTTAAGGGCCTTTCCAGGGACCCAACTAGGGTAGCTTGACAGAGGTGGGATTTAAACTCTGGACCTGCTGGTCCATAGTCCAGTACCTTAACCACTAGGGCACCACGGATACGATGACGACATGTCAAGTATTAATTTTTCGCATGATCCTCTGGTCCTGCACTGTCCCAAAAAATGTCACAGTCTGACTGTATACAACAGAATGTTGTATTATTTTCCAATGTTTATTTAAGTATTATCTTAAGCAAGTTATTTTGTGCATAGAGATAAATCCCATTTACCAGAATCTGAAGGTGAATGGTGGTTAGTTACGTGTGTTGGGGGGATACTTTGACATTTTAAGCTAAATATGACTTGGTAAAAAAATCATATCAAGTCGTTTCAGAACACAATATCATGAGTTGTTGTTAGGTTGCAAATTCTGAGTGGATTAAAGAACCATCCCCTCCCTCTGTCATTTTACAAAACAGAGGGCAGTCTGTCATACTTGAATGGACATTTGTATCTTATACATCCTCTTATATATCTTTTATGATACATATTGCAATATCTCCATTTAAATTATAACAGACTCTGTCAGTTTCAACGAAAGTGTGTAAGTTTTTCCTCTTTGTACCCCTCTGAAAACATTTCATATTATACTTGACTTCTTCAACGTTAATGATAATTATGTGGTTAAAACATAGAATTACAATCATAATTACTGCTTTGCCATGTCCAGGAAAGGACTGGGCATACAAGCCAGAAATAAATCATGTCACCAACAAAATGTGACAGACAACAGCTCGCAAATGTGCTAGTTACACCAAATCCAGTACAGTATATAATGCACAGACCATAACCTAATCTATTAAATGTATTGCTCTGGGGATCATGAAATTATGATTAATTATTATTATTAGCATCACATTTCACATTTCCCTGCAAAGCACTGAGCTAAAAGATTCAGTCAATAATATTTATGAACTTCTGCCCAAGGTCCAATTTTCTACTGGTTTCTCTTTGTACTGGTCCAATTTTCCTGAACATTTGAGGCCATGTAATATTGCGGTAAAATATATATTTTTTATAAATACATATATATTTTTAGATCATATATATTCAAGTAGATCATGACTATTACATTTACATAATTTAACAGATACCATTATCCAGAATTACAATTAAGCTATGTAGTTGATCACTAGGGGCTTGGTAACAAGAGGAATTGAATTCAGAACCTTCTGAATACCAATCTGGAGCCTTAACTGCTGAGACACCACTGTCCTACAAACAAGATTTGTCTTCATTTAGCGAGTGACTTGCAATTAAGCAGAATAGTCGAAGGTCAAGAGCCAAGCTCAAGGGCCCAACAGTGAAAGCTTGGCAGAGCTGGGATTTAAATCACTGCCCTCTCATTGGTAGTCCACAGCCTTATACACTAAGTCACCACTGACCTCACAGCCTGAAGCAAGACACTGCTGCATGCTTATAACACAAAAGTGTTTGAATGATAGATTAATTGAATTTTTTATATTTGTATTTACTCTGTATACGTTGTTTTGATATTTCACAATTTTAGATGGTGGAATCATGATTTATAGTGTTTGTGATTCAGCACTTAAGGGTTCTCGTTATTGTTACCGGTTATTGTCTGCATGGAGTGTAGCGTGATTGTCTATTGGACTTTATCGTAAACAGATACCACTGTTTAGCTTAGAAGTTTACTATGTACTGTCTCTGAACTACAAATTCTAGGACTGTGAGTTTATATCCTGGCCATCCTATTAGGCTGCCACATGTGGTCCTATAATCAAGGTCCTAAACCCATAGCTGATCATTTCCTCTTGATTAAAGACTGTTTGTGTCAGATTTGGATCTACTAAGGAATATCAGCTGTCAGCAGTGGAGCCTATTTTGGGCTCAGTCTAATGTGCGTGAATGTACATTTACAAAAGCTTACAAAAACAGGCTTCTGAGTTGGTCGTTTATCCTAAATTGTAATTATTATATTATGGAGGGACAAATTCAAATTTCTGGGTCCAATTGCCAATAATATGTTATATATGGTCATTATACCATAGCTAAAACAATAAGTCTATTGTCATGTGATCCTAAAAAATCTGAATTTGATTCATGGTTATATATTTGGAACTGTGAAATAAACCGTATATTGAACGGTCTCTTGACAGCAATAAGACCAGCAAGATTTGTTGTTTTAAGAATGGCCTAATAAGGACCATGTATACTGTTGATGATTGGCAAAAAACCCTTCATAATACTCGTTTCATCTGGTCTTCACTCCAGTCTTTGTAAGCTTCAGCATATATTAGCCTTTTCACCCTGTTTTTTAAATGCTGCATACAAATTTCCTGTATTTTTTGGTTGTATTCTAATAAAGAGACTGAAAAATAATTATATATGGTCATTACATCAATTTATAAAACAATGGCATATCTAATGTAATGGTGGCAAAAGATTTTTTGCACAATAGTCTTTGCAATATGAGAGTGAAATAGATTACAAGGATCTGATGAGAACATGCGAAATCCACACAGGAGTTCTGTAGAGGAGCCATAGGCCTTTCCTATTACTTCAACTATTGTCAGTATTTTCGCTTTGTCAATGAGTACATTTTTAACCCTGTTCCAGATTTCTCAAGATGTTAAACTGAGCTTATAATAAAAACATGTCAGACTTGTATTCGCTGATGTATAAAATGACTTGTGCCAATATAGGCTGCATGCGATGGAGCCTCGGGTCAAGCTTGGGTTCAATGAACTCTCTATCCATCATCGTTCATAATTATTCATTGTCTTTGGTCATGTGAACCTAAACAAATACAACTGATGTATGGCTTTTATCAGCATGAAAATCTCAAGGGAAATAGGAGGGTAATTGTAGAAGAAGGATGAAAAGGCTCAACGCAAAACAATGTTTGTCTAATCTTGTATACATTTGTATATACTACAACATTTTTAAACACACTTGATACTATATTTTTGCTGTGTGTTTTAATGGTATGGTGGCAAGTACAGACTCAGCTTGACTAAATTAAGGTCAGTTGTCATCTTGTTCACCAACAAAGTAATTTAGAAACTGTAGGCAATTACATTTCAAATGTATTTTTACATAACCATTCTCACAAATTGAAGTGCGCTTGTACTGTACGCTTGCTTATCTTTCGCTCCTGATCACTCACTCACACCCACTTAGGTCTACAGTCCAATGCTGTACAAAGGTGTTGCTGTTGCTTCCAGATTAAGCTCTAAAGGTTATTTAATGTATGGGTTTCTTTCAGAACTTACATTTTAGCACTTCCTCTTCAGACAACTGCATGTGACATATTCTGATTTTTCATGCTTATCAGATTGGGATTATGTGGGATGGCAAGAAGTGAAGAGGAGGTGGAGAGGAGGCTAGAGTGGGACGAACAGGAAGGTGCCGCTAGTCTCCTACTGATAAGTAAGAAAAGTATAGCATATTACAGAATATGTGTCACAGCAACAAGCTTGTTACCCAGAAAGTGTTCAGCCAGACTTTATATTTTGAACACTACACTGAATCCTCTCTTTTTCAAATGTGTGTTCTTTAGTGAGGCACAGCTTGTCCACATGAAAATCCTAAATGTGCAGATGACATGATCCTTGACAGAATCATCTCACCTGCACACTTAGAAAGTCTACGAGCCATTATAAACTATAAACTTTGCAGTTCAGCCAAGCCTGATTAATTCTCTCAAGCCTCTTAAACACAAACATTTCATACATAAAATTTCTCAGTTTAATTTTGTCCCAGCTGGACACAGGCTTTAACAATTATGTTATTTTCAGTCCCATTTGAGGAAGGGTTCCCCATTTGAGTCTGAATTTGCCCTTGCCTCTAGGAGTCTGTTTGGGGTCTCTTTTTTGTAAAGCTACATTGTGCTTTATAAAGGTTCATTAATTTTCTTAACTGCTAAGTTAATTTTAGAGACACAAATTAGCCTAACGCGCATGTCTTTGGACTGTTGTAAGAAAGTACCCTGTCCTTGCACGGGAAGGACATGCAGACTGTACACATAAAGGACCTCCCTGGAACAAGTTTTCGTAGAATGGGATTTCCACAGTTTGGTTGGAGTTTTACATCTTTTAACGGTGCTAATGAAGGTCCTGTGACATACCTCTTTCCATGATTACCTGATTAAAGGTTGAAGTTCTCCTGACTAAAGTTATTTAGTCATCTTAATGTCATATTCACATCACTTCACTGTTAATTTTTCCATTGGATTTACACTATAAGCTTAACATTAAAATATCACAATTCACTATCAATCACATAACAATGTTGTTTTAGTTTTGAGTCAGATCCTATGAGGGTTTGTTTTACTTTCAGCAGAATTATTTCCTTGCTCATGCTATCTTCTGCTTGCTCAGTTGGGGTCAGGGCCTGAATTTCTTTACAGATACAGCATTTTGTAAGGTTATCTATCGTTAAAGTGCTATTCAAATGTAGCTGAGCTTATGTGTTTCTTATCCTGACAACAGGGTGAGATAACAGGTGCTATTATTATCGCTTCTCTGCATTTAGGGTGTGTATTTAAATGCTTCCCAGTTTTCTCCAAACAGATGCCCGTGCTCATAAATCAGTGACTCCCAAACACCACAGGGACTCCTTTTAGGCTTTACTGGGTGTGTTACGCATTTCAGTCTAAGCATGTAAATCAGTGACCTTTCTAAAGGGTGTGGATAGTCTTGTAAGGAAAAGATAATTTTCTGTTAGGCATGTTCTATGTACCAGTCAGACCAAAACACAAAAGTATTCAATCAGAGACATGCGTCTAAAGGGGAGTCCAGGGTTGGAGGTTAAAAAGACCATGGCTGCAGAGGGGTCCAAGATGAGAAAGCCTCAGTGATGGCAAGGAAACATGGTCAAGTAGTTAAATATGGGTAGTCTTGACTGTCTGCTTTAGCAGGTCAGTTGATATTAGGACCGTCAGCAACTGCAGGGGTGGTGTTTTGTTTTACTCCAAGAATGCAAATGAACTCTAATAGAATTCATCATGGCTATAGCATTGATTAAAATCCACTGCTTCTCCACAGCCACATGCTCCTATAATGGGGGCATGAATATTGATGCCAGCGGTCCAATATCTGATGAGGTGAGCAGGGGGCTGAATGTTCCAGGAGCAATATAATTGAATGAAATTCATATTTCACCATGGTGAATTGAACACAGTGTTGTTCTCTCCATAACTCATGGGAACCAATGCCCTGATGAGGTGAAAACAAAACAGTGGGAATGGCTCCCTAGGGTGGCTGTGTATATATTTAAACCACAAAATGCCTTTCTTGGGCAAACAGAATGCTTTCATTGAGATTGGGTGATCCATTAAAAAAATCCTAACAGAAAAAATATTGTGCTTATTTAAATTGCGCCTTGGGCAACCTTACAGCAAAGTTTTAATGTAAAGGTCATGGAAAGGTGTATATGGATTGCATTTGTTAGCTTTAATCAGGGTTATTTCTAATAGGTTTTTATACAAAATGATAAATTCATTTATATGTAATATGGATGTTGTGTAAGTGCATGAGTTTAGATGTAAAACATATTTATGGCCACACCATTCACCAATAATCGGCCATGTTCACCAGCTTAATAAATAAATACACCCAATCTAATGAATATGTCAAAGTTGACTGTAAATTATTGGGTAACATAATCTAATTATATGACATATTTGCACAATTTAGCTACTAAAGTGTTATACAAGGTAACCAAATTTTATGTTAATGATATATGAAGTTTATTTTAAGAACAATACATGCTATATTTTGCACAGAAATCTAGACTTTATAAGGATAGACAATTGTTCTGGCAATACATATAAATTAAATGAAGAACAATAATAATAATAATAATAATAATAATATACTTCATGTCATCAATCATGTCCACATGCGATGCCCAACCTGGCCAAATCAAGGCCATTTTGGTTAAATTCTAGCATATTAGATCACTGCAAAAACTGAGCAAATAAATAAGTTAGCAAATTGATAATATAATAATAATAATAATAATAATAATAATAATATACTACAGTGTTCCCTCGTTTATCGCGGTTACGTTCCAAGACTACCCCCAATAAACAAAAATCCGCAAAGTAGGGACGCTATATTTAGTAGGGCTTGAATGAATTCAGTCTATAATGAAACTTTCACGAACAGCGAACACAACACCGCAGATAAAAACTTGTCATGTCGGCAAGTAGGGACAGGTGATGCTTTAGTGTTACTTCTCGTATTCATCCGCTTAGTAAATACGCTATTTACTGTAAATCATAATATTTTATGATTTATAACTTTCCTTTATTGTTAGATTTAATTCAAAATCTCTGGTAATTCTTTCCCATTAATGTATCTCTAAAAACCTCTCAGAATGCACAAAAAGCCTAAAGATGAGTTGCATATATAACTTTATGAAAATCTTGTACTCCATAATTCCATCATTATGCACAACCAACACAAGCACGACACTGCCATTCCAGCAAAGTCTATTAGCATAGAATCACAAGGCAACTCTTGAAGAAACCTTCCAACAATCTGTATACACTCCCTCTAACAGGATTACCTAACTGACCTAGATAAATTAATGCTGAATTAACAGTTTCAACCCATTTTAAAGAATTTGCTTTGTTAACGCAAAGACACCAGACACTCAATTAGACACTCACATAAACATAATAAGTCAATTCAGTTGTAGAGATTTTCTGGTTAATTTTAGATTACATTAGGGTTAATTTTTGACTATATGTTGAGTATATGGTGAGCAACATAATAGAGGCATTCAAGGGTGTAATTACTAGACTATTGGCCAATAATCTAGTTTGGATGGTCATGTCCAGTACAAGTCAAATCATTGACGTTTTGTTTGATTGTGCTCTATGGTCTTGCTTCGGTTCAATCTGGAGGCAATTACTGTAGTCACTAAACCAGAGAATGGCTAACACTGCTGGCTCCAGAGATGTTGTAAAAGATATTGGCTACTACAAGGTACACGACGATTAAAGACATTTAGCTACACGATGCTTAAGTGAGTCTATTAAAATGGAATATAATACAGAACAGAACATGATTTTCAGCTAGAGTAATTCTGTTGACATGTACATAAAAAAATATTTCCTAAACAAATTAGTTGAAGAGAGTGTTTTATATTTGATATGTTCATAAACTTTCTGGCCCCTATCTAATTAGTGATCTTACATATTTCAACCACGCCCACTGCTAGCAGATTTATAATATGAAGCATACAAGCATGGAGTCTCATATAGAAAAAATGGCACTAGAATGGGCACTAGAAAACACCTCAGTGATTTCTGAAAATTCCAGTAACTGAACTCAACATTAATTTTCTTCCTGTCCTTAAACAAAGTCCATAAAGAAATGGTTTGACAAATTTGGTGGGGAATTAGGTGGTCTTGCCTTTACTCAGTCAGGCACTTGGAGATGAACTGGACCACAACAGCTTTTTGAACATCAGTGCCTGACCTAACAATTATGTTGCAAATCCAAGTGGAATGCTATCAAATAAAAACAAATACTCTGTAGCAGCAAAGGACCAACTCTATACTGATATCCGTGGGATCCATGTATGAAAAGAAATTCAGCTAGAAGTTATATTTATGTGTCACAAAGAGATGATGCAGAACTCTTAAGTGCTGCAACATTAGTCTAATACCCTAGCCTACCACTGCAGACACAAGTCAAAGTCAAAATAATGTACTACAGTCTGTAATACAGCTACAACCTGCATCTATATGGTAAGTGGAGCAGATCAAATGGACATCAAGTGTAGCAGCAAGGAGGTGTATCTGCAGCAAAGAGGTGTATTAAGTGACTAGAGAGTGTAAGTTAGGTAAACAGACATAAAATAGAATACATAAAATAAAATACAATTGGAAGTATATAAAATGAAATAGAGAATGTAAGGGAGTATCTGGACATTGTTTAGTCTAGTATAAATGTACACTTTTTACAAAAAAATGGGTATATTTTAAAATTTATATGAAGTGACTGAAAAACAAAACATTTGATTGTATTTCATTAAACAAAATCATCAGAAAAGCGAATGAAAAATCAAAGAACGTTGTTAGATTATGCAAATGACATGCAAACTCAATTATGGTAATTGGGTAGCAAGTCATATATTCATGGTGGTCAACAGAAGCATGGCAAACTGGATGAGCGTGCCACACATTGACTGTTCAGTAGGGTGCATGGTCACCCTAGACTGTCAAAACACACTGACAGTAATGGGGCATGGACGGGATCGGATTGTTCACCAGTTCTTGTGGGATCCTCTTCGGATTTATTTTGAAATAATAGGGTTCTCATGTTGTTTAGACATTTTTGTGGTATCTCAGTTCCTTCCAGTCATGTCCGGAATCATAGAAATGCATGATTGCCAGCCCTACGCAGCCCTACAATGGACTGGCATTCAGTTCAGGCACACTCCAAGGATAGATGCCCTTGTGACCCTGGCCAAGAGAAAGGTTTACAACAAGAAAAAGAGTTCATACAGAATTTGCATTTGAAGCACTAATTATGATTAAATCATGGTTGCTTTAATCAAATTTTCAGTCTTCAGTAGAACAAAGGGTACCAATTGTGAAGTTCTGATACTGACATCCTCACAGTATATCAGTCAATTCTCTACAACACATTATGACTGATGAATAGTCATATGTTTTAGGACAGTTTGTCAACAATCTCTTTCACAGCTGGTTGGTGGATCAATTGGAGAATATGAAAAAGAAATTAGAGTACAAGAGGTACATTTCTGCTGCATGTTATACTTATTAAACACTTTTACTGTGATAGAATTGGCATAATGCATGGCCTTGAATGCCTTTTTATTGCCTTTCTTTAAATCATAATTTTAATACAATTGTTTCACAAATTAATGTATTATTAATTACATTCATAGAAAATAATTGTTTATCCAAACTAGTTGCCTGGTGTAGTTTAGCCTTTTAATGAACTTTAATGACACATTATTACAG
>JAVSBV010094756.1:0-22764 GCA_033117975.1 Parotocinclus spilosoma | reverse complement strand
TAGCACGTCCCGTCTTGTAACATAGGGCATGTTCGTTTAATCGGACCAACCGGTTATTAGGACCAAAACGATCGCGTACCAATGTGGTCCCATTAACCGGAATCGACTGTATTCTAGATTTAAAATCTCATCATATCATAACTTTATTTTATCTACTATCATTTGATTATTCTGAATTAGGACTAATGTGCTTAAACCAGAAGGTCGAAATTATCTTCTTTCAAAACCCTGTTAATTAAAATAATGTACTTTAATTATGAAGTTCAGTTAAGCAAATGTGGGCCTCACCTCATAGTCTACCTCAAGAGAATCCTCTTGGCCCTGCATGCGAAAGTGCTGTGTGTCTCTGTCCACTGTGAAGTTCACATGCTTGTTGAAACGTTCAATGAGGACGGAATGCCAGAGATGATCATCCAACAAACTGCCTAACATCACCAAGGTGTGTCTGCCACTCGACTTGGGTTTAGCATCATCTGTGCACAGAAGGAGATAGACAGGGGATCACATTTTTAAACAAGCAAAACAAAAACCAAAAAAACTTTTCAAAACAGGCTTTATTGGACAGTTAACTTTTTGTTTGCCACACCCAGTTATGGCATGTAAGGAAGTGCAAGTGCTTTCTGTATTTAAGTATCTCTCTTCTGTATTTGTACTTCATTATTTTGTAACTTAATACTTAATTTTACTTACTACATTTCAAGAAAGATCTGTAGTTTTCTCGTACTAATCTGTACTAATCTAGCCAATTTATTTACCTCTTTTATCTTTTTATTATTTTTCATTTTTATTTAAGCAATTCTACGATTGATCTTTACTAAGCTACTACAGTCTGTGGACCCATTCTGAACTGCAGAAAGCCAGTTATTGCTAATCCTTGATTGCATGTTTAACTTGGTCCCTAAATACACTTTAATTCTTAATCTGCTCCTAAGGTTATTAAAACATAATTCATGATTATCCCCTTAGTTTTAACACATGCAGTTCTGCAATGTTCTTATCAAAGGTGGGTAAAGTAGCCAAAAACTAAACTTAATGTTACTTAAATAATCATTACTCAAGCAGAAGTAGTCATTTAAGTCATAAGTAAAAGTATGAAGGTATCCAGTAAAACAACTACTCAAATAGTGAGTAAATAGTGTCGGAAAACATTTTAAACTTCTCCTCAAATTTTAACCGTTTTAAAAAAAGTAACAAAATGTAACATTGCCATTTGCAAACTCAAAAACTAATTCATATGCCTTATTAAAACAACAGACAAAAAATGAAACATAAATGAATGAAACAGTTAAGAAACGTTCATTTATTTACTTATTTTTTATTTGCTTATTCCAAGCCAGGGTAACGGGAAATCTGGTGTCCAGCCAATGGCACAGAGCACAGGGAATTAACAGTTCAAGACATAGCACCAATCTATCATAGGGCACATACACTCAAGCACAAAGAAACACACTGAAAGCACTGTGGGGACATCAGTTAACATGCATGTTTTTGGAATGTAGGAAGGAGTACCCTGACAGAACCCACGCAGACATACGGGGAGGACATGAAAAATTGATCTCGGAGGGGATCTAGGAGCTGTGAGGTGCCACTCAAATTCAGAATACAAAAAAACCAATTCTAGAGAACGCATTTTTGAGCGAATTTAGCTTAGAACGTGAATATCACAAACCACTAAAGTATGAGATGACATTTTATTCATAGGCCACTATTAATATTACTAATGTATCACAAGGAAAGTAAAACAAGTATTTGCTCACCATGGTCACAGTTAGCTGATAACTCCATCAAACCTCATTAGCCAAATTCATTAATTATCTGTGATATGTTTTCTCAGGTTGCTTGTTCTGAAATGCTAAAAGGTTTAAGTTCTTAGGTCGACAGGAAAGTTCGTGTTAGAACTACTGATTTTGATCGTTTGAATAGAAACCATCACCACCTGTCATTTAGTATAAAGCTATATTTGATCAAACAGATGTAAGTTGACTAGGATTCATAATTGGAGTTATCTAAGACATACTTAAATAAATTATTTTATATTTACAAATGTAACAGGAACATGTGCACTTAAATATGAGTAAAAGGTCCTAAAAGTACAATTAGTTAAAAATCTTACTAAAGTAAATGTAATGGATTAAATTTTACTACCCACCTATGTTAATTATATGTGTACAATTCATTAATCTCAAGTTTGGGGCCTAAGGAACTGAAAGCCAAATTAAAGCAATACAGTACCGTACTGCTAGACCATCACAGTCCCTGCTCTTTCACTCCACTTAATCCACTCTCGTCGCATATTCATGCCACTACTTATAGGTTTCTCCCATTTTCCTCATCCTCTCTTTTAGGTTACATTAGATTTAACTTTCCAGATTATGAATACAATGCTAGTGCAATGCAGTCTACATTAATAACTGCTCTTCACTAATTCACCCTACCCCACCTCAATTATCATTGAGTATTTTTCTCCACCACAGTCCCTCCTGTTTTGATATATTCCTCTCAATCTTTCCTAGAATATTTTCAATTAATTTCTCCTCTAACCCCTTTCATTTGTTTCTTCCTCTCCTATCAATGGTGGGCAGCACGGTGGCAAGCACCGCTCGCCTCACAATAAGAAGATCCTGGGTTCAATCCCAGGGTTGAGCGCCTTGGGTCCTTTCTGTGTGGAGTCTGCATGTCCTCCCCGTGTTTGCGTGGGTTTACTCCGGTTTCCTCCCACAGCCCAGAGAGATGCGTGTTAGGTTAATTGATTACTCTAAATTGGCATCGACTTGTGTATATATATGTGACTGGTGTTGGGATAACCTTTTGTATGGATATAACCTTGTGTGTGTCGCTTACATGGCCACTGATGCCGATAGCAACGTTAAAGAAGCCAAATAAATAAATAAATAAAATCCTATCAATGGTAATTCACCTTACTCTCCCTCAATCCATCCTCTTCACTTGTTCAATCCACTCCTCATTAATCCCTCTTTTTCAATTTCGGGGGCTGAAACTTTTGGATGGTGCATTTGAAATGTTCCCATTTTAAAGGTTTCTTCAAATAAGGCAGATAAATGTGCCCTTCTTTTCCATGGCAACCTGTTGGATCATTTACCAGAAGGCATTTCTTGAGGTTAATTGCATGCTCATTTGCATTTTACTGATACTGATTCTACCTCTCAATTGCGGTACTTGGCTTCCAAAATGCTGAAAAAGGTGCCGAATGTTTAAGTATAAAGATCAGATTTATTTAGCTGTACTGGATATGCTAGTGCTGTCTGTGGAATAAGTAAACGCAGTCGGTCGAAAATGGTGCACTGCAGAAGCTCAATATCATGCTGGTCCCTCAGATTTTGCCATGTTGGAGGTACAATCTCCTTTACAACAGATCCTTTACAACAGATCAGCCTTTTACACATACTGCACATACTGCAAGTGTGGAGTCCATCTTTTGAGCGGTTTTGAGTGACCATCTTCTGCCGTTGTGGCGGATATGAAAACCAAACTATGATGTTGTACGTGATTACATAACGCACCGGTCCAGCCAGATGGGTGCCTGCTTGCCAATGCATTTTTGCACCACAGTATTGTATTTAAAGCATAAAATGCATTAGTAGGAACCAATAATGAAATCAATTTTTTTTAAAACAGGATTTTTAAACAAGATTTTTGGAACTGTCCACTTAATCCCTTTCTTCCAACTCCCTTAAACCCTTTTCTTCACTTCCTCCCTGGTTCTCTTTTACTCTTGCTACACCTGCTCATTTTCTCCAATTCCTCATCACTGTCCCCTACTATCTCATCTTTCTATATGCTCCCTTGGTCAAACTGTCATCCTCTTGTCCTTTCTCTCTACCTTGCCTTCTCACTTGATATTTCCCTCCTTATCACTGTCTATCTATCACCTCTACCTCATCCCTGTAATTGTAATACTTTCCCTCTCCCTATCTCTTTTCTTACTATGGTCTCTTTAAACTTCATCTAATTCCTTATCTAGTATTTCTTTTTCACAGAATCTTGTCAGCCCACTCCACTATTATTAATGTTGGCTTCTCTGTGCGCATCTTCTCCCTTTCTTTCTTCAGTTCCTTTTTTTTCCCCACTCTCTGGTTCTGATTAAGTGAAGGTGCACATCTATAAAAATCATTGGAAACCATTACTATTTGACTCAAGCCTTTAGTTTGATAAACAAATTTTAAAAAGGTAGTAAGAAAGAAATCAGGACCACATATGGGTGCATGTTAAACATCCAGTGGTTGTTCTCTGTTTCTCATTCTGTAACTTTTCCTTTGATTTTCTGGTTTGTTTTTTATTTACTCCTCTTGCCATTTCATGTGTATCCAAAGTCCTTTAATGTTTAAAAAAATGTCCAGTATTTGCAAAGTATCTAAGTTGCTGTGTCATTATATAGTAATATCCAGTCAACGGCCAATATGAGGACATTAAATGTGCCTTACCTGTACTAATTCGATTCATTCAATCAGCATCATAAACATTGTTCCAGTGGAAGATATTTCATTAATAGGCTCAACAGCATCTTGCCTGTTTCTGTGCTGTTTTCTGATTTCCAAAGGCAGGCTCAGCCATTGAAACTTAATTGATTGATTGGTTGATCCAGCTGTCACTTCCTAATCAAGTACAAATTAAACTGGTTTGCAGGTACGGGTGGACGATATGGCAAATAACAGTACATCATGATAATCAAACACATTTTTATGAGACACAATATTTATCACAATTCATGCCATCACAGGCTAAATATATCAGTGGTGACATTCTTAAAAAAACAATGTTCAAATATTGTCCCATACTTAGTGTATGTAAGTTATTTTCTAAATGCACTGCACTTCATCCAAGACTTATTACACTAATGAAACAGATGTTCAGTATGGCAATATCGAAGCGCTGGCAATATCTTTGAAATGCCCAGAAAAGCATATCATTTATCTTAATAACAAAATTAATCATCATCATCATCAGAATCATATTGCACCACCACTTGTAGGCTTCAGTGCAGTTCAGGTAGGTCCTAGACAATTAGAGTTGCCAAGTTTAGATCTTTTTTTAGCTCTTTATGCTTACCTATTAGCATATTCCAATACTTGGAAAAAAATTATAGAGCAGGAAGTGTTGGGGTAATTAAAAATAAAATATATAATAACTTAATATTAATGTATTAACAAAATATAATAATTCACTAAATACAATAAAACAATACAATGAATACGTTTTTTCCCTAAAAATCATATAACTTTTCTAAAGGATTGAAGAGCAATTCATGGTACTGTTTTGCAGGTCTACCACAATGAATATGCAATTTATAGTGGCATTAATCACAAGTCCAAAATGTAAGGTGGTATTAACTTTAATCTGGAATCCATTTTAAGAATATTGATTTGCAAAGTATTACTATTGTCATTAGTCTGATTAGTCTTTTGCACCACGCCTACATGTACTGAGGTGATTTCATAAAGAGAAAATGTGTCTATGTTGGGTAATTGTATAAACATATTTGACTCCTTCAAATTATTTGACTTAAGTGCTGCCATTTGAACCTACTCAACTCCGGCTTTTAACTTTCACGGTCATTGATTCTCACTGACAAAATTCCCATCAAATGTCCTATATAATAAGTCACATTCCTTTTTTTGTGAAAACTATAATAAACTCAATCTGATTTAATACGTTTACCTATAATTCTACATTATTTATGACTCCTCATTGTTTAAATACGTTAAAAAGTTTGCACATTGTTCTACCATTTAACAGTTTGTAAATTCCTCACAAGATGCCCACTGGCACAATCGATTAGATTGCAGAACAAATTAGTACTCTTTATTAGGGACCTTCTGTAATTAGAGTCTCTGTCTTCTCAACCTTCATCCTTTCTACCGCCCTCTCCTTTATCTTCCCCACACTCTCTGTCATGTATTAGGTACCTAAGTTAAGATGCAGTGCGAGCCGTCCTCTTTGAAGCTCCAGGGTGATGTAGTCTCCTCTCTGGCTCTCTCCATGGAGCAGGACACCATTGGCTTGCCTACTGCGAAAGCGCACAGATATCACGTTCTTCACTGTGCTTGTCGACTTCTGATTAAATCGGTACAGCAGAGCACTGTGGCCATCAAAGTCTGCCACGTCTGATTCTAAGGAGCACACAAGACAGGTGAAAAATATCTGGAACAATTCAAGACTGAAATACCACCGTTGTACAAAGTGCAATGTCAGTCAACCAATCAACATCACAATCTCTTGATTTATTTATTATACATACAATTTGCATATACCAAATATATGTCTATAAGATATGAATTATTTCACAAAAAACACCATTTATAGAAATACAACAAACATTTCCAAGTCATTATAGGTACATACACTTGCTGTACAATGTGTGGATATACAATTAATGAATGTAGGAATTAATTAATTAATTAATTAATGTAATGAGGCATAGCTACAGGACAGGCAAGCCAGGCAGTTGTCTCAAGGACCTGAGATTTTAAAAGTGTTGTCTACGAGTCTACGAAAAATGCCACCGATATCAATCCTCACAGGCAATGTACAGCTACATCCTAAAACAGCCAACATTTTATTTGATTATTGTTTTAATTATTTTGTATTATTATTTATAATAATAATAATAACAATAATAATAATAATAACAATAACAATAACAATAACAATAATAATAATAATAATAATTATTATTATTATTATTATTATTATTATTATTTATTATTATTATTATTATTTATTTATATGATTAGATTTAAATCTTATTATCTTTAATTGATTTTAGTTTATACTGTATATTATCATATATTCTTTATTCTATTTTCTTTAGATATGTTCTCCTAGTTTATGTTTATAATTAATTTAATGAATTTAATTTATTAGATATAATCTAGGCTACCCATTTGGCACCTTTTTTAGTCTTGGGTCTTTCCCAAACATCTAGGGACTCAGTTATTGCTTTGGGCTTAGATATTTGTAAAGTTAATTCTCTGTTGTACAACCCCAAATCAGAAGCAATTGAGATGGTAGGGAAAATGCAAATAAAAAACCTGCAATGTACCTTAAATATACTTTGGCTTTATTTTTGTATTTCATTGCAGGCCATATAAAATCAAGATATTTCATGCTTTTTTGTTTGTTTGTTTTTCTTAATTTCATGTTAATAAACATCCATTCCTGTATTTCAGGACTGGTGATACAACAGGTGATTGTAATCATGGTTTGGTACAAAGGCAGCATCCAGGAAAGGTTAAGTCTTTGAAAAGTAAAGATGGCCATAACCTCTAGCTTGCAAATGCAGGAGAAAATTAATAAAATTGTTAAAAACAATGTTAAACAAATTTAAGATTGAAGAGAATTGACCCATGTCAGTCCCATTTTAATCTTGATGCTATTAAATGCGATGTTGTGTATTTTAAATTATTAATAACAATACATTAAATTAGCCACAGAAAATACCAGTCAGTGGGTGCAAATGTGCTCTGTTTATGGCTTTAGCAAGCCAATTAAGACACTTTTGAGTGCAGTGCACATGGCAATTTATGTTGGTCATGAAAAAATACTGGCCAGAAGGATTATGGCTCCAGAGCTAGTAGAATAACCTGTAACTGCAGGCCATATGTTGCACACTTTGAGTCACACCTTATGCTGTCCATCATATGGAAAGGAACCAACAGGACCAGCACTTATCAAATAATGACAGTTCTCAGCACATTGAAATTACACTGCTATTGCTAGACACACTAAATATATATATATATATATATGTATATATATATATATATATATGTATATATATATATATATAGTAGGGCTTAAGCACAAAGGTGTACATAGGTGTACAAACATGTACATATGTGTTTAATTTTAAATAAGTCTAAAAAGTCCTGTGCAGTCTGTTAATTACATCTAATTTGTAGATGTAAAGTCAGAAAAAGTAGCTCAGTTTGTGTTAGATGTCCTCTAATCTTTCATAAATGGTCACAGGACACTGCCTACATGATGCTGGTTGCTGAACATTTTTGGTTGGTAGACTAGTTTAGTTGGTTTAGTTGTTTAACATCCCCTAAAAATGAAAAATTCCCTGTAAGCAAAGAAAAAAAATAATAATAATAATAATTAAAAAACTAAATAAATATAATATATTATTATATAAATAATAATATCCATCATCATCATCATCATCATCATTTCGTTTATGGTAAATAGCTTAAATAGCTTAAAACACATGCAGCATTAAAAACATGCAGTATATGTGGTTGCACCAGCCTATCAGGCACAATTGGCTATGCTTGAGGTAGTCTCATCGGGGCCACAGTCTGAGGAATAAGCTCTCAGACAAACTATCCCTACCACCATCATTATCACCGCTCAGACCACAAAAAAACAGTGAAACAAAAAGGTGGTGATATCATCCGTGAAAATATGTCATAGACAATCAGTTATTAAAGTCTAGTGCTTTTGGTGTTAAAAGTATTTAATAAAGAGGTGTGGTTAGCTGACCTGCTGCAATATATGGTCAGATCAGCTTGTTCAATTCAATTTAAAAATGTGAGTGAAAGCCAGAATACATGAAGCAAACCCACACACACACAGGCAGCAGCCAGGTTGGCATATAGATTAAATATAGATTTACAAATAAATGAAAAACACTACTTGGACTATTCCTCTCTTATATTGTTGGGTTAATTGGTATTTCTAAATTGGCCTTAGAGTTCCTGCCTTTGTTCCTGCCTTGTTCCCTGTTCTGCCCGCTAGACACTGGCTTTCCCCACAACCCTAACTAGGACTAGGAACAGAAAAGTGTTAATGATGCATATGAATATTATGGCATAAGATAAGGATTTTTGTTTTGAAAAATGTCACTAATGTAGCCAAGATATGTTTCTCACATAATCATGCGGTTGTTGCTTGCATTTAGCGGAACAACTGGTGTAATCTTACAGCATAAAATCATAGCAATAGAGGAATAAGGAACTTGTTTAATGATAAGACAGTGGTAGCATGATAGTTCTGGGACTTGAATGTAGTTTGTTAGGATGAGACTATTCACTTAATTGTAACTAGCAACTGGGTAACTAAGCATTTGCGTAAAAAAAACTGTATATTCAAGAACCCATGTTGAAAGAAACATATCAGTGATCTTAAGGTATTATTGTATTACAAGGACATATTGGACTGACATGAGCACTGGGTTTCAGTGGACGGTAACATAAATGCAATTTTGGCAAGTTGGATTTTAAAACTCCACTGCACTCAGAGCTGCTGGGCACACAAATATACATTTGCTGAAAAAAAGGATTTATGCCCAACCAACTTATCAATATGTCAATATTACATCAGTAAACTAATCTGCACATAAATCGAACCTGTAGCCCTGAACCCACACTTACATGGTACACCAAAAAGATAGGGATTATATTATTATAAGTAGTCATATCATTTAAATCTCTCTCTCTCTCTCTCTCTCTCTCTCTCTCTCTCTCTCTCTCTCTCTCTCTATATATATATATATATATATATATATATATATATATATATATATATATATAAAACATGATTAGATATTTCAAAATGAATATGAAGCAATTCAAAATATTTTGATTTTATTTAATTAAACAAGATCATAAAAAAAAACAAATGAAAAGTTCAAAAAAGTTATTCGATTACGCAAATGAGATGCAACAGAAGCATCGGGAGGCATTAAAAGGCTTGCCAGGCACCTTCCCACTACATCCCAAGCATGTTAATTGGAATTCAGGTTTGGAGAACAGGCCTTGCGTTCGATTTCTGCCTCCAGAAGCATGTTGTTGATGAGATGCACACAGTAGGGCTTTACATTATCACTTATGAAGTTGTCCATAGATGTGGAGTAATCACCAATGCTGATTCCAGCCCATCTGCAACTCTGCTAATTGTCAGGCTGCAAACTGAAGTTACACACCAGTTACTGAAAGCAAGAGGTTCACATCACGTCCTGCAAGTTGTGAGCAGGAACCGCCAAACACTTCTTGATCTAGCACATTGCACAGACGCTAGATCCGACTGAGATCAGGGGAATTTGGATCTTTAATTATTTAACCATTTTTGGACAGTGTGTAACAGCATGCTTTGTTCTCCTGAAAGGGCTAACTAACAGTGGGAAGTAAAATTCAACATTGTCATAAAGGGGCATACCTCGTGCACAATGATGTTTAGTCAGATGACACATGTCAAACTGATGTTCACATTAATGACCAGACCTGGGATTTTTGAAAGCGAAACATTATCATATTCAGAGCATCACACTATCACCACCAGCAACCTTATGTCTGCACCTTTAAGGATGATGACATGACACTCTGGGCTATTAGAGTAAGTGCTATTGTACCACATTCACTTACTTCATTGATTAGCAAATGATAATGATGTCTTCCAAATCTGTGGATAATAACTCAGGGTTCAACATTAACACTAGTCTATGTTGTTGAAATATTATTCATTTTAGTTTTTACTGATTTTACCCAAATGGTGTCCAAATATGTAAAATATAAATATATGTCAAAAATGCAATATGTAATTTTTCACAAATAAGAAATGTTTGATTAAAGACTATTAAGTCAAATATCAAGGGTAATAGAAGTTCTGAAGTAGCAATAGCACATAATATATTTGTTTAATGCAAAAAACGAAACTTAAAATACATTTTCCTTTTTTGGATGCTCTGGAATAGTGCTGGTTAGGTTGTCATGCTGTAAACACACACAGTTGTCTGCCATCATGTTTGCATTCCATCTGCCTTGATTTCTATGTTCCCTGGATGTTCCCTTGATTTCTATGTTCCCTTGATTTCTATGTTCCCTGGTCTTGGTGAGTTCGTGGAAGCGTTCTCCTTGATCTTCACTTAGAACTTCTAGATTTGAGGGGAAGTAGCTCAGGTGGCTATTAAGTAAATGCAATGTGACACTAATGCTTGCTCCCAGTCTTTGAAAAATGGCCTATCACAATGTTGAAAGAGAAAGACCGTTTACAGACTATCCACACGAGACAGACCTTCCATTTAAAAATGGACTGTACCAGGCTGTACTATACCCATATGGCTTGCAGAAGTTAATGTAATATCTGCTACCTTGCAATGGGAAACCTTAAAACAATGTATAGCTTTAACGGGAAAGAATTTAGAATAAAATAGAAGTACAACTAATGGTGGGAATTCGAGCAGTGTTACTTTGAAACGTAGTTTCAATCACTAGCAACATCACATAAAAGTATATTCTTAACATGTACACTTGTTTTTAGGAATGTGGAATTCCACTTTAGAATGCAAATAAATATTTAGGAAAGTAGATTTATATATTTTGGGAAAGTCACTTGGCACAACCAATTGCTTTACTGGCAAGATGGACAAAAGTGGACACAAAATAGTAAAAGGAGAACTACCAGTTCCCCTATGGGCAACTTAAAAGTCAGCCCAGTGTTCATCCTCTATGAGGTCAAGTTACGGAATGGTTTTAAACCTGATTTTATAACCTGGTCATGTTTTTTGAGTCTCTGTTGTCTATTCCTGGAAATCCAGTCCAACACAGGGCTGGTCAGTGGTCAAAGTCATAACATCACAGGATCTTCAAATGACGCCCAACTTGGTGCCCCCTGCAGTAGCAGGTTAGCATAACAGCGCGTAGTGCCACCTGACAGTCCATTCTGAACTGTTGTCATTTCTGCAGTTGTCTAAATTTGTTTTAAATATAGGGTCAGGTTATGAAAACATTAAGGATATAGAACCTACAGTGTCATTGCTGAATCAAGACATTGTCTGTAGGTTAACATCAGGTCGTCCTCAAATCATTATGAAGCATTTTTGGTTAAGTGAGGATGAAAGGAAAAGACTTCAAAAAATTTATCAGCCTTATGATTAAGCGTTGTCAGTAATTTCTTTGCCAAGTGTCACAGTTGACTTGAAAGAAAGAATTTGAGCTTAAGGGAGTCAGATGTGGGGAAAGAAGGTCAAAGAAAATCCCCATCAGCTACAAACAGTCACACCTCTTGGGGTTCATATTGAAAAAAGGTTATGAGCTGAACACATAAAGAATAAAAATGACTTTGATAATCCTTTTTGGAAAATGTGCAATTCACAAATTCACATAAACATCCACAGCCACTGAAGTACAAAGGGGATTAGTGCAATGTGTGCTATTACTCAATTTTTTTTTGTTGTATGTGTGTGTGTGTGTATTTGTTTTAACCTGGTGAGGACCAGCAGTTGAGTAAAATGCTTATTCCCATAGCTCTTACTTTCTTCTGAAAGAACTGAAATGAGCAAAAAAAATATTTGAGACTATTTAGGCAAAATCCATGGTTAGGTGTACAATTTGTTAGCTACATTTTATTTATTGTCATTTCATTTATTGTCATTTTATTTGTTGGCATTTACAATGTATGTCATTGGAAAGTCCCCACAATGAGTGCAATTACTTTCACTTAATCCATTAGGTAGTAAGATAGTGATAAAATTATCTACATGGTTTACATGACTCAAGCAATGAAATTGTAACCAGCAACATTGCAACCAGCCAGTAATCTCACCAAAGGTACTTAAACTTTGTTTGGCTTTTATAAACTTGTACCTGCTTACAACCGTTTCTATATTACTGTAAAATTAGAGACAAACTTTTTTTTGAATGCCCAAAAAACTGAATTGGTAAAAACCTAATAAATAAATAAATAAATAAAATAAATCAGGCAACCTTAAACATTAAAATGTGATAAAACTACACATAAAGTTGGTCAGTGTTCTTTAAGCACTGTTGATATCCTCAATTTTGTCGGTGAAGACTGTCATGTTGCCCATCCCTATAATACAGTGATTGTGATGTCACTGGAAAGTTCCCATAAATTATCGATTATCAATACAATACAAGTAATTAAAAAGTATGTGTGTGTGCGTGTGCGTGTTCGTGTGTGTGTGTGTGTAAATTCTTACTGTAACTGCAGCCATACATTTCCAGTCTAAGCCCCATTCCTCCTGCTGGGTTTCCTTCCAGGGCAAGTAATCGCACAAATCGAGTCCTGATGGAGTGCAAGAGCTTGTGCTGGACCACTGAGTCTGCGTCTGTGTTCCCTGGGAATGTCTGCAAACATATGATATGTGGCTCACAAACCCTACTCACACAAACACTCTGGATAAGATAAATGGTAAACCCGTAGTACATTAGACTGCAGAATTTTTCAACCTAATCTCTATTTATTGTGTCTGCTGCACACAAGTAATTACCAAAAGCAGTAATTTCACTCTGTCCTTGACTGAAAAAAGAATACCATATTCAATTAACACTAAATTATAATGGTAATCTAAAGGGACTTAGGGGGCAGTTGATATATTATGCAGACACTCGTGAAAATGTCAGACAAGGTTATTTGCACATTAAACTTCAAAACGCAGAACATTGGATCCGTATAAATCATGCTTTTAAAGACAGCACTTTATCAGCGGGAACAATCTGTGCTTATTATTAACATAAGTGCTGTGGGTCAGATCACACAGAATATTTAAAGACCTATTATTTATTGCCCTAGGATTTGAAAGTTGGATTCACCTACATATAAATAACTTTGATACAGCATTATCTACTGTTCACATCTCATCCTGAGACAGTTTTCTGATTCTGAATTAATTGGCTACCCAGAGTACAATATTAAGCTACAAAGACTTCTAATGCATGTCGTGTTAAATAAAACCTTTAAATTCAAATGTTGGTTCTACTCTTATACACTATATACACAAATGTTTGTGGACATTACAGACATTACACCCAAAACATTGGTATATTTACTATGGCAAATCCAAAAAACTTTACTTTATATCACAAATATCTACCTCAAATAGCAGAGTTCAACAATTAGAAGGGGTGACCATATGTCTAGAATAAAGTTGTAGTATTTTCAGAACAAAGACAGAATTCTGATACTGTAAAACTTCCTTAAAGTAAAATAAGGGATGTATATTATTACTGCAACCTCAAAGGGAATTAGGGGATATAGATGATTTAATAAAATTATACTTTTGTGCAGGTTGTATGAACAAAGAAATATTAAATACCCTAGAATAAAGTTTGGTAAAGTTGTTCCTATTACTGCACACAGTCTCCAAGTGACCACAATACAGCTTTATTTTCAAATTCTGTTATTTTTAAAATACATATTGCATATTTGGAAAAGGTGTCGCCATAACAGGTATACACAGTGTAACAATCATCCAAGCAAAAAATCTGTCTGATGTAAACAGTCAATCAATGTAGTCATCTCAGCAGCAATCTGAGCTACAAGTAGAGGCAAGATTTGGAGTTTAAGAGCAGAAGATTATCATTTGTGTGTGTGTGTGTGTGTGTGTGTGTGTGTGTGTGTGTGTCTGTGTGTGTGTGTGTGAGTGTGTGTGAGAGTGTGAGA
The DNA here is from genome assembly GCA_033117975.1 of Parotocinclus spilosoma. Taxonomy (NCBI): domain Eukaryota; kingdom Metazoa; phylum Chordata; class Actinopteri; order Siluriformes; family Loricariidae; genus Parotocinclus; species Parotocinclus spilosoma. Next base: position 8,343 of record JAVSBV010094756.1, on the reverse strand, counting down.
GAGTGCCACACAGGACTGTGCCCAAATCATGCAAACCTGCATGATCACCATTCATAGGAATTCATAGTCAATGCTTCTGTTGTTGTAGTATTTGTCATTTATAATCGGGGAGAGCAGGCAGCACTCATATAGCAGTAATAAAAATTCAGGTGTGCGATCAGGGGCTAGTTCTGACACATCAAGTATAAACCTAGCTTAACTCGCTTGGCATTGTGCAAGTTTCTCAAGTTTGTCTGTACTACTTATTAGAAACAAGCTGTACATGGCGTCTGTAATTCCATGTGGCTGTACTATTGCAAGTAATACTCACACGTTGCACTAAGAAACTAATGTCCAATTAGCACCCATTTCGGCCAACAATCTACTTTACAGATAGTAGTGTGGTCTGTAACCAGTGCATACCTGCATTGTTCATGGCAAAACTACTGCACCAGTGACGCATTGTGCATATTTATTTGACCGGAAAGTTATCTGTTATGTATTGGTATTGGGGTTTTAGCACTGCTGCCTCAAATCCCTGAGATCCCTGGTCCAATCCTGACCATGGGTTCTGCCTGAGTAAAGTTATACGTGTGTATAAGTGTTTGTGATGATGGATTGGCTCCCTGTCTAGAGTTGCTCCTGTCTTGCACCCTGTGACACTGGTTAGACACCGGCTGTACCGCGACCCTGACTAGGAACAAGCATATAAGAAAGCTAATGAATAAAAAATCTAATTGTGATGTATGCATTAATGAATTAAGTATTTATAGTGAAACCAAACCATGTGGTTTGAGAGCAACATTTGCTACATACAGTGTTTTCCCTCTATTTGCATCTCCTTTCTCAATGCAAGCACTGATGTAATTAGAGTGAATGATTTCTGACGAGCAATGACACACTCTCCACTCTTGCCGTTAATTCTCATCTGCATGGCCGATTTTGTTTTGCCACTTTTATTAAAGTGTCCTGAGTTATAAATCACCTTGCTGAGCTGAGGTGGTAACTAGACAGCAAGCGAGGCTGCAAATATGAGTGCTATTCTGCCTGTCTGCACAAAAGGCAAGCCACCAGGATCTGTGATACGAAAAGGTGAAACAAGGGAAAGGGAGCCGATCATAAACGAGCAATGAAAATGGAAGACAGATGGCAAAGAGACCTGGTACGGTTCAGAGAGATGTGAAGATGAGGCTGAAAGATAAACCAGAAGGGACAGTAAGTGGAATGTAAGTTTAGGTGAGAGCAGTTTGTTGTGTGTGGCTGACATAGGCACAGGGAACGATTGCTATAATGCTTGTTCGTTGCAATTTTGTAACACGGACCCAAATAGCCTGGACGTGGGAGGTGTTAATAAACTGGGCTTTAGGAGAGTTTGCTTCATAGGCAATGAGTGTGGGAAAAAATGCATTGTTACACAGGACATGTAGTGTGGAAATGCTTTTTCTTTTTTTGCTTTTTTTAGAGAGATTTGTGGGGGAGAGTGAAGAGAAGAGGGTGAAGGGTGAAGTTATTCTGAGTGAGAGAGAACAAATTAGAGAAATTGTAGGTGGGAGATCTGAGACGGTTTATAAAGATAACCAAAGATAAGCGCAATTAGACTGCCTGAATAACTTTCATTGCTTGAATATCAGTTAGTACAAGAGAATTGACTTTCATTACTATATTCAAGCTGTCTTGAGACCCATTTTCTTTGACATTAATTAATCTTAAAAAAAGAGAATAAAGATCTGCTAATTATATATAGAAAGTTCACTGCAGAGAAGACAGATGTGACATGATAAAAGTCTAAATGCTTTGATGCTCAAAACAGCTTCCTGAAGTGGGTGTTATTTTTTCTTGAGAAATCAAACAGAACCATTTAATTTGACACTTATATTGAATATCCCTTTATATCACCACTAGTAGAGGAAAAAGCTAAGCGCAAGTGTTAAGCTTCATTTCTAACAAAATTTGAAACACAACTATTGACAACCCTGGTAAAAATGAACAAAAAACACTCCTAAAAAATCACATTTTATTGAACTAACTTAATCTCGTGCATTAAGAATGATAAATTAATTTTTTTTTATCCATACATTATCTTCCACTTAATCCACCGGGGTCGCGGGCCAGCCGTTGCAATAACAACCCTAGAAAGGGCATCGATCCCCTCACACAGTCACACACTAAGGGCCAGTTTAGACACACCTTTGCAGGTCTATGGATGGTAGGAGGAAACTGTAGTACCCAGAGTAAACCCACACAGACACAGGAAGGACATGCAGACTCCACACAGAAATTGTCACGTCCACGCTCTGCTCAGGGGACCATACTGGCGCACGCGCTCGATCACCTTCTCCCGCGTACTAACCACACACACCTGTGCCTCATTTCATCTCTCATTACACACCTATATATTCATCCGGTTTGCCATTTGCTAAATCTCTTGGTCTATCTGAGTTACTAAGCGCTTCCATTGTATGTTCATCGCCTTTACTTACCGTTGCTGTTCTGCTCCGTTTTCCCGTTTTCGATTTTGCCTTGCTGATTTGGATACCTTTGCCGTGCTCTGTGTTTTGACCCTGGTTTTAGATTACGTGTTTGCCTGCCGTTTTTGGATATTAAAGCCTGTTTTTTTTTCTGTATACGCTGCATCTGCCTCCGCCATCTTTGCTCCGCTGATGTCACAGAAATGATATACAGCAGTCTGTAAAAGTCTATATTAAATTAAATTAGGTTATTTGATTAAATTATACCAATGGTTTAGTGCTGAACTTTTTAGCATTAAAAAAACTGAAAGTTTCTTCATTGTAATACAACCAAAAAGTACAACGAATTTATATGCAATAATATAAACTAAATAAAAAACAAAAAAAACATCAATAGGTTACAGTGGCAAGTCCTTACACATAAGCAATAGCAGCATCTGACACCTTCATCTGGTTGCCATGTTGACCCTTCTATAGTCCGAAAAAGCTTAATCAGTAATAGTATGTATTGGAAGCATAGTAGCAAAGAAACATGGTAAAAAGGCAAATATATACTAAAACTCATAAAGACTGGAATGAAGATCAGTTGAAAAAAGTATTCTGGACTGATTTTTTGTTTTGTTCTGGATCAATTGTTATCAATGCATTATATATGGTCATTATAGCATTAACAACAAATCAAATAATGGCCTAAGCCTTTTGCACATTACTGTAATTATTTTTAACAAAGCCACGTGTGCCAAAATTAATTTGCACTCCTGTATTTTGTATTTTGTAGACCCTTCCTTTTCCCCAAAAACAGCACTACAATATGTTGCTGGAGAAAACAGAGCAGCTAATATGACACAATTCCTTTTTAGATAATCTCTCCAGATCACTCAGGTCCAAGGTCCTCTTTTTGAAGTCTCCCCAGTCATATTATTCTGGTCTGCCACTGTAATAATACACCAAAAATACCATATTAGAGCATGGAAACCCTGCCTTCTGCACCCTAACTTACAGCCAAAATAACATGCATTGAATAGTGCAAAATGGACTATAACGGTAACATGCAATGTTTGAAAAGAAAAGACACTTGACAGTTTTTCACATGTGCAAACCTTTTTACTAAAATTCACCAGTTGAGGAAAAATACTATGAATGCTAACAACAGGCTTCTTTAACGGTCTTTGCCCCACAGCTAAGGTCTTCTAAATTCTAAAAAGTATATCAAATATTTTTTTTTCTGAGGCCAGAGCTAAATCCTCCTAAATTCTTCTAAATCTAAATCTAAATGCCCACACACAGAATGTACTCACATAGCACATGGTGATGCCATTGAATGCAGGATTTCAATGAGATAATATCATTCATATTGGCCTAATTTGGTTTGTGTATACATAAACGCTTATTTCTGATTATTATCTTATTATTAACAAACTATTAGTCTGCATGTAAACGTAACCAGTCTTAAGCAAGTCTAGAAAAACAGCTTCTTTTTGCTCAGTGGAGATAAAGTGGAGGATTTTCTACCGAATTCAGGACTGTAGTATTCTGAGATTCACAGACTATTAAATGAATACAAAATTAGGTAAAGCTAGTCTTCCTTTGGGGCTTAGGAGAGTTGCATGTTTCCATGTAGCTCTTAAACTCTCTAATTTACATAAATTTATATGACTGAGAAATAGCAAGGGGCAGACATTTTTAAATTCAAGGGGTATATTTTATTGTACCGATCTCTGCAACAAGGGCAGTAATGGCTGAAGATTTAGGCAATTAAAGGATCTTCACTGAACTTCAATAAATCCTCCCATTTTTTTCCTTTGACTTAAATATCATGGTATAAAATGACCAGTAAGGCAATCCTAAATAGTAAATTATGCAAAAAATAATTTAGGAAAGTGAAACTGAATGATTAAGTTTAAAACCTGATATCTGGCTAAAGAGGTAAAATGTCAAGAATAGCAAGAAAGAAGATATTTTGGTAAATTAAAGTTTAAAAATGTCAATGTTTATAATAATAATAATAATAATAATAATAATAATAATAATAATAATAATAATAATAACAATAATAAAAATAATAATAATAACAACAACAACAATAATAATAATAATAATAATAATAATAATAATAATAATAATTTTATTTATTAATATTATGATAATAATAATAATCATAATAATAATAATAATAATAATAATAATACTATCAGTGATAATACTATTAAAGATAATAACCATGTCTGATCTGAAGAAATTATTACAGTAAGGTAATTATAAAGGAGCAACTTTAAATGCTTAACTGCTTTAGTAAATATTAGAATACACAAATTAAACTGTATTCATTAGAAAAATCATCAACCAAACTGGAGGCATCAGTGATAATATTTCTATTAAAGGATGAAAAATCAGCAATGTGTTCATCTGTAAAGTCAATAAACAACTTATGAGCTAACGACTTATCTTATCTGGTCTGTTTTACCTTCATGTTCATGCCATGCACTGAAAGGCATACATCAAACTCAGCCGTAAGAGATGTTCATGATATGTGTGTGGGGAAGTAAATTATAATCAGAGACTGCTTCAAGGTGACCAATGTGTTGCTAAAAATCTTTTCAGAGTTTCTTGTCTTGTTTTTCCTCGCTCATCTGCACTCGCTATGGGTCACTACAGATGATCATTCTGATTTACATATTTGATTTGGCACAGGTTTTATGCTGGAGGCCCCTCCAGTCTCAACAATTCCCTTTTATCTGGGCTTGGGACTGCCAACGAGTGCCATCCCCGTAAATGCATCATCCAACCACGGTGTTGGAAGCCAGCTAGATATTTTTGATTGCTGGACATGTTCATTCCGGCAGAGACACAGAGGTGTTCAAATAGTCCAGCAACACAAACAATCCCAAACATTCTTTCAGTGCTGTCCAATACAATTACAGTAGTTCTATTGAGTCCATTCTATTTCTGACAAACATACCGCACATCAAATGCCAGGGAGATGCATATTTACACATTTCTCTAGGTACAACTCCATTTGCACAAGGGGGTCAAAAAAAAAATCACTTCGAGATAATTCTGTCTGACCTAAATTAAAACTACAGGTTTATTATCAAGAAATCCATGCATATCATAAAATTGCTCTTTAAGCAAAAGCATCTCCAATTAACAACAAGAGAATAAATAACATCAACTGGTAAATTAATGAATTAATTAATTTAAGATTAATTTAAGAATTGCAACCCCTTACAATTTGCTCAGAAAGTACAGTCCTGATCAGAAAAAGGAGCGATTAAGAAAACATGAAAACGTGACATATCGGTTCTTTAAGCAAGACAACTACCGGTACTCATTTTCTGAAAAACCTTTAATGTGTGCAAAGTGTCATCTAGCAGAGTCATGCTTAAATTGGTGGAGACAGAAGCCATTTTGTATAACTAAAATACAGCCCACCTATTGGCATAAGAATCTGCTTGGTCAGTAAAAATAAATTGGATTCGTGCCCTGGTACTACAAAGTGGAAATCCCTTATTACACCAAACAGCTGTGCAAGTTTAAAAAAATTGCCTCCTAGCTCTCTCCTCCCAATCCTCACATCTATCAGCTTACTTGTGCTTTCAAAGAATTAAATTCAGTTAATCTGTTGCTACGGTCAGAACAAGCATTCCCTAAATCAAGAATGGTCTTTTCACATGCGCTGATTTTCTGCTTAAAAAACTTAATTGTGCTTTTCAACTCAAGCAGTCAAGTTAAGTCGTTAGCAAGTCAATCGTTTCACAAATATCATACTTCAATGACTGTGGCAGTCCTAAAGGAGTTAGCAGTGCTAGCTGCTGCTTTAGGCACTGGAGTTGTTTCAATGCATGTGACAGGCTGTAAGTCTTTTTATAGGCTCTTCCTAAATCCTCAGTTCCTCAGGACCCCAAATTTGCATTAATGAATAATACATGGTTACGGAACGTTACATTGCTAAACCATTTGTGTTAAAACAAGGGTTGAATTATGTGTTATTAATGTCAGCAGCAAATTCAGGTGTATTTAGGGATCAAGTTAAGCATGAAAACAAGAATTAGCAAGCGTTCACTTCCTGTAGTTTCAATCGTTTACATTTAAATGAGTCAAACATTAACTCCAAAAAGTGTAATACCCTAGCGATTATGGTACTTAATTATGGACCAGAAGGTCAAAATAAACTGGAACCAAAAGGCTTATCGAGTACAGAAAACAGAGAGAACCAGGTAAATGTTTTCCATTAGGAATAATGTAAACTGAAATAATCAGTTCCAGACCCCCAGATAATTCACACTGTTTAATGCTTTATTAGATGTATACTGTACATGTGCTGCCTGATTAATGATGGTGTTACATTCTGAAAAATATAAAACAAGCTCAAATATGAACAGAGGATTTTAATATAGCCTATGCTGTATCACAGTGGAGCCAACCTTATTGTTTAAAATTATTATACTTTAAGCTAGTGTTGGTCAAAAACTTATTTTATAATAAAGTGCTGAAAATCTCATGCAATTTAGCGGGTAATGGATTGAAAGTGAAAAGTTAAAGCAAAATACAGTCGAATCCGGTTAATGGGACCACATCGGGACATGATCGATTTGATCCTAATATCCAGCTGGTCCGATTAAACGAACATGCCCTATGTTACAAGACGGGACGAGCTATGTAACATATTAAATGTTTATTAAACCTTTGTTGTGCGATTTACACGTGTAGCGAATGTACAAACAAGAACTACTGTTGCATCCGAACTTTGTTCATTGAAAAATAAATTTGCGCCAAGTTTTTCTAAACGATCTACAACACAAAGTATAGGTACTCAGCATGCGAAGCATAATACTGTAAAAAACAAGTTCTTACTCAATTCCAGTTAATGTTTGAGGAACTTATCCAGTGTGATCTGACGCGTTCTCTTGCCACACTGCACTTCAACAAAATTAAAAAAGTGGTGGGCGTGTTCACCTCCCGTTGGTTTTAATCTTGTCAACACAACTTTTCGGATTTTCTGACCTTTAATAAATGCATAAATTCTCCTGGGGATCCCAAAAATCCTCCCATAAATCGCTGACCTGCTTTGCATTTTTCTTTTTCGCTCTCCCGTTCTTTGGTCCAATTAAGCCGGAATTTTTGGACCAAATAAGCAAATAACATTGCACGTATATAATAGGTTTTGTTTCGGTACTTTAGGATTTGGTCCGAATAAGCGGCTCATCCCATTAACCGGTGGTCCAATTAACCGTGTTCGACTGTACTTACTTGGTAAGTGTAAATATAAAGAAAAGCAGAGGTTTGCACTTAGTGAGAGCTAATCTGACACTGAATCACTGTGTACTGAATTAAGAATCATGAATTTTTATTGATAATCGAGTTTTGCTTGGAATAAGTCACAAGACTCCAAAAACGCTCATAAAAGAAAATCCACAAAGTATTGAATAAATGACAAGAGACAAGACAAAATGGGTGGAAAACTTTGACAAAAACGAGAAAGCGCTGTAGGTCAAATCTCACATCTGCCAAGCTGCCATTGTAGGGAAGTTGAGCCTTAACCCTTAACTTACTTTCTTAGTCCCACCGACTTTTAATTTGGTTTTTTTATATTAATTAATGACCATGCATGTTAATGAACCATTTTCTTAATGTGTTATTGTATCTCAACATAGCAGGGGTCTACAGTAAGTGTCACACACGCCTGACTGTGCAGGCGTGCCTTGATTGTGCACACCTGTCCCAGATCAGCGAGGACTACTTATAAGCTTCGCTTGTGTTCATGCGGTGCAAAGCTTTCCTTGTGACATTTATGATTTGTACCTTGTTTTATTTTCAATACAGGTGAGGCAGGATCTTCTATTGTCGTTCCAGCCCTTTGATCCTGCTCACCTGTTGTCCGTTATGTTTTTGTTCT
>JAVSBV010094650.1:0-22769 GCA_033117975.1 Parotocinclus spilosoma | reverse complement strand
TATACGTGTAAATCATACAATAAAGGTTTAATAAACATTTAATATGTTACATAGCACGTCCCGTCTTGTAACATAGGTTAATCGGTTAATCGTTTAATCGGACCAGCCGGTTATTAGGACCAAAACGATCGCGATGTGATGTGATCCGATTAACTGGAATCGACTGTGTGTATGTATGTATGTATGTATGTATGTGTGTGTGTGTGTGTTGGTGTGTGTGTGTATATATATATATATATATATATGATACCCAATATTAGAGGGAAAGGATTCGTTTCTTGTGGAAAACTGTACATTTCAAAGGGGACTAGTTCCCTGTTAGGCCACCTCTAGTCTAGATACAAATAGAAATACGGTTGGATGAAGGCATACGGGTTCTCTATGGTATCCTGTGGTACATTTGGACACAGATAAGATCCCAACACTCCCAACACCTCCTAATAGTTAAGCCACAATAGCCTAGAGAGCAGGCAATCAGTTAAAATGACTGTCTTTGTTTTCTCAGTCAAATAACATGCCACCTCACCAGCTGCACAAAATGACTAGCAGTCAGCAATCTGTCTTTTATTCATGGGTTTATGATTTACATGATTAAACCTCTTGTGCTTACATTTACAAGCTGAATCACAGCATTGCCAGGTAACATTAATTATTCATGTTTAAGCTGAACAATTAAGATAATAAACACATTTGTTGCTAATGAATTTCCTGGTACTGAGACGTGTGTGTGTGTGTGTGTGTGTGTGTGTGTGTGTGTGTGTGTGTGTGTGTGTGTTTCATGCACATGCAGTGTACGTCCAGACGTGTCGGGCATTGATGATATCAGCATGCATCCTCGGTCTACCTGGTGCTGGACTCCTGCTTTCCTCCATGCCGTGTTTTCAAGTCACAGAAGAAACGCAAAATGACAAAAACAGACGTTCAACAATTGGCGGAGTACTGGTGCTCATTGTAGGTATGTAAACAATTACACAAAGAACATGATGGCTATCTAGCTAGCTTGCCTTTTCCATCACTCCAGCATTACTAGCTACTAAACCACAGAGCAGAGCTAATAAGAATGTCTCTATTAATACAGAAATGGGAACTGTGTGATCCCCTTACAGCTCCAGAGATCCTTACTTGAACTCTGTCTGTGTGGGTTTTGCATGTCCTCTCCCTGTCTGTGTGGGTTTACTCCAGGTACTCTGGTTTCTTCCTACAATTTCTGGGAGAAACTACCACCTGCAGACCTTCCCCAAGAACTGCATTTGTTCCAGGGGGCTATTTTATTTGCATTTACACCACCAGTAGATACGCTGTGTGTCACTTGGAACACTGACTAAAAAAATTGTGGTGTGTCTCCTCTATTACATGTGGACTCATGCGCTTAAGCACAAACATCTGTCGTTGTGATCTAGATCTACACAGGTGCATGTGCCTGGACCGAACACTACCAGTTCTTCTGTTGGCCTGTCCTTATAAGTTTTCCTTTACAATATTTTGAGGAACAGTTCCTTCTTTGCCCAGTCTCCATAAAAAAATGTTTGTCTGAGGAACAATTAATTATTAAGGACCTATTAAAGAAGAGTTGTTGTTTTTTCCACATGAAGAACAGGCTTTCATTTTTTTGACAAACCTTTTGAATGTTATTTTTTATTTGAAGGTCACAAAAATCAATACAATAATAGGAAGTGTAATGGTGTGTGTGTGTGTGCACGCGTGTGTGCGTGTGTGCGTGTGTGTGTGTGTGTTCCACAGCCATGTTTGGTCTGGTTTCCACAGTGTGGTTCCCGGTCGGTGCTCATCATGAACTGAGCTTGATGTCGTTCGGGTTTTCTCTCTACTGTGGATGGTTAGGCTCCGCCTTCTCTCTGCTGGGCGGATGCATGCTCACCTGCTGCTCCATCGACTCCGCCTCCTCATATCGAAACACCAACCGATACTCGTACTACTCTAAACAGAATTCCCCCAGCAGCCCGACACCGACCACCACCACCAACCACGCCAAGACTGCACATGTCTGATACCCAGCAAGTGGGGCCAGATGGGGGTACTCAGAGGGTTTTTTGGAATGTTTTTCTAAATCCCCCTTGTTTATGTTGTATTTTTTGTACAGCCATCACTTTATGCTTCCTTTTTTGTAAAGTATGCAGGCAATGTTGGAACCAAATCAGAACGGCCCCAAAGACAACATGGCCCTTAAAACGCCTTGACTAATACATTCTTATTTTTTATAAGAAAAGAAAACTAAAACCAACGTAGACAAAATTCACTTTCCATCTAAATGAATGTTCACGTAAAAGTGTACGCTAGGTTTCTAAATGTCTCTGTAGTTTAAACTTTTTAACAATATTAATTTATACCTTTTAGGTATACACCTTATTTCTACATTTAAGTAGCATGTACACAGTGTACACCTTTACATTTTTACATCTCTAAACAGTATTTTATCCTGTAAGATTTAAACAGGTTGCCAAATATTTTTGAAATGTGTTTTTATTTCGTGCAGTAGGATAATTCCTATTTTGATTTCTTTCGTCCATTCTTTTGAAGACGTTTGTGTCCTATTTTGCTAATTGTATCTGTGATTTTAGGTGTGAAAAATCACTTAACAATGGCAGTGTTGTTCATTTGAAAATCACTGTAGACTTTATATATTTCATATTTCAATTTGATATTTTGAAATACTTTTTTTGTACTGAAGTAAGAATTGATTGTGAAATTTTGATTTATGTTTGTTGCTGCACATTTACAACTCATTTGGGCCTTTTGTAATTTTAAGGCTTTAAACACTAACAACCTGTCAGTATTGCTTCAAATTGTATATGCCAACTAAATAAAATAGACACTCTTACACTCCTTAGCATTTTTAGAAAATGCTTCCATACAGAAAACAGAATTATAACTCAACTATTGTTGGCAAACCAGTGAACTGACTTTATATGATATTTATTGCGAAACACCTGTATGTTCCTTTTAGTGCTATATTTCGTTAAATAAATAACGTGATTTTTGTCTTATTTCAAAGCATCCGTTGTGTATACGTAATCCAGTATTTTTAGGTTTACATATTCACAGATCATTGTGTTTTCAGCAATTTCTTAATAATCTTCTTGAGAATACAAAGATGAACTATAAGAAAGTTTTTCACATTTATCTCATGAGGATGATCGTACCTTTGCTGGGATTCACATTGTGTTTAGTTCCTATAGTCCATGGCCCTTTAAGACACTGCATGTTATTCGTTGTGTATTTTGGGCCGCCGTCATGTTAGAACGTGAATTTTTTTATTATTTACTATTAATAATTTGGGTTTACTCGGCCGCACTCGTTATTCACTCGCTCATGGCCAGTGGCTCCATCCCTGCTGAAGAAAAACAGTTCAACATAACATTACCACCATGCTTCATAGTGTTTCTGATGAATGTTTTGTTTTTTTTCGGCAAAGCTTGTGTTTTCAGCCCAGAAATACTTTTGCCATATGGCATCAGAATGTGGCTGTTATTTAGAAGAGACTCCACTCTGCCATATGGACTATATATAAACTATATAATAAGTGTAGTTAGATTTTTGCTACATGTACACCCTGACCAATTCCAAAATGAAGACCCGAACCTGTACTTTTTTACAGTCGTCACTGGCCACTTGGTAGCTTCCCTGATCAGTATCCTCCTGGCTCACTCATCCCGTTTGGATGGAAAGGGTATAATAGTTCTCTATAGACATGAATTTCATTTTATGCTCAAACATTTCCCTTTAATGGATCAAATGTGCATTAATCAAACTTTAAAGTTAGTTTAAATCGTTCCAAAAGTGTTTTCACTGCTCCAGAGCCAGTTTGTGGTGTACTTTATGTCATCCTACATGTCACTTATGCACAGTAATAGGCTTGAGTGCAGCTCCTAGGATGTGGAAACCCAAAATATGAAGCTCCTCATGAATGCTGGTGTTGCTTTTAAGCACTGATTCTGTGTTGCTTCATAGCTGAGCTGTTCTCGCTAACTTCCTTAGTCCACATACCTACATTAACTGGTTCTGGTTTACACTAGGATGACCTGAATTTGTCTCTAGTAGTAAATGTGGCATCCTATGGCAATATAAGGCAAGTGAGCACTTCTAAGTGATAATATCTAATGTAGTCATACGAATGAATTAGAAGGGGTGTTTGCATACTTTTGGCTATTCTGTATTTGGACTTCTTTGCTTCAAGCGAAGTTGCATAATCATAAGAATTGGCATGTACAATATATACGTAACGCTTTTCAGTACATGTCAGGAAAATATAGCTTTATCTATCTAAACATATTTACAGGATAGTATTGCATATGCTAGCTCTGTGAAAAATTAAATTCTTCATAGCACCGTCAAAGTTAATACACAAAACAACAGGTGCAAATCGACACAATGATTAGAGAATGGAGAAAGGTGTTGTTATGAGACATTTGGAATTATGTTTAGTCTCTTCTGAGACTCGGGGCGTGTCAATGTCAGGCATACAGTTTAAGCAGGTGAACACACGGTAACTGTATTACCTTTTGAATTTCTCAAATTCATCCTTTGACATTGACTACAGGTTTTAAATGGAAATGAGGCGTGTCACAGTATGTATAGGTGTTTTGAAACATGAGCGCATCACCAATAACCTTTTACTTAGTCAGATATCAAAATACTAATGCATGTAACTTGGTCCTAAGGTTAAATCTCAGCTATGCCTGGCCAGAAACTTATCAGACACAATTAGAGGAAGGCTTACCATGACGACACCGCCACAATTGCTGGATGTATAAAGTGAAAAACCTACAACTGCTCAGTTCTGAATAAGGACGAATAAGTGCAGGGGTGTCCAAACTTTCTTTAAAGAAGGCCTGATTGGACCATATTGAAAATACCTAAGGGCCGGTTCCTCTTATTATTATTATTATTATTATTCTATAAATATTATTCATAAATGATTTAAAATATGAAAATAAAATAATTCTGCAAAGCTTTTGTTTACTGCTGAACTTCACTGCAGCTCAACTGCATATTTTGTTTAGAGCATTTATCCACAATTTTTAACCTTTAAAACCCGTCAGGTGTCTTCTGTCAGTAGTTCTTAAGTAAACTGTATTTTATTACTCTTTTCAAATGCATTACCAGACCTGGAATTCAATACCAAAGCAAGTTTTATATTCATATAACCAACTAAATACAAAAATAACATCATAATAAAAGACTGCTTGTTTAAAAGTTCTAACCACATACTTCAGCTAAGGCCAGACTTTTTTAATTGCTTGTTCCTCGGATGTCCCTACTTAAGAATCTACTAAGGAGGGAGGAAAACAAATAAAAATAAACGACTGGCTGTGGGTCAAGGAACCATCCTGCATTTGGAGCACCCTGTTTACCCCCAGGTGCAGGGGTTTTTCTTCCTGCAAACACTCGTTTTGTTCCTCAGACAGTGCTGCTTCTATCAGGTAGCTCTACCCACTGTGTTGTAAATACAATCCACCATTTGACTCTTAACTCTATTATTAGTTCTGATTCCTCAGTTTGAGCATTAGCAATACAGCACAGTCGTTTTACGCCCTTCATTAATATAATTATATTCATCTTAAACACTGCTTCATTCTCATTGTACATGTGCCTCCATAACCCTCGTGACTGACGTGCCAAAGGCACCACTAATCACTGCTGGATATCTGACAGATATAAACAGTTAGAGGTAGGGCGCTCAGAGTGTAGCTCGCGCTAACCCTCCAGCATGTTTGTGTTTCTGATCAGGACTGAACTCAGATCAGTGTTCGTTTAATTAAAACCAGACACTTGATCAGATCTGCAATAAAGAGCTTTCATTGTTTGCCACATCAACATGTCATGACAGTGCCACGCAGCGGCAGGACCACACATGGGAGAAACCATACAAATATTTTTTAAATCATCTCTTTTTTAAAATCGTCATACAATAAAACATCCAAAATACACAGCATGAACAAGCCAGTCTCGACAAACACTCGACACATTTGCTTAGTGCACAAACACAACACGAGGCCGCATCGTCAAGACTAAATAAACTAGCACTAGCTGAGCTAACAGTACCTAAATTTTCTGACAGATCTGCAGTAAAATATCTCTTTACGTAGACTTTTTTATCCCGTTCATCTCAGAGGAGGTTCTAGTGCTCTTATCAAGGTCAAATGGGAAAAAAATGGTATTAAAAATACACGCCTGTGTTTATAGGGTTTGAAAATCTCAGCGCACTTGTAAGAACTGTTTGTAGTTTATCACTTATTAGGTTCTGATTACAGGAATTTTTATAAATCCAGACAAAACAGAGAATAATTAAGATCTCTCAAAGCTAGTGAAAAACTTGGTTTGTTAAATTGAACAAATTGTTGAATTTGAAATCCATCAATCTAACCATTTTACCGTTGAAATCAGTACTTTCCGAGTTGGTTTATGTCACAAAATGTCAGGCCAAACCTTCCAGAAAATTACAGATTTGACAAGGATCTCAGATTGTTTTTATGCTAGGGCTAAATGGCTAATTGTTTAGCTGTCGCTATGCTTATTATGACCCCTTAAACTACCTGTTCTTTTTTAAATGTAGTCACAGCTTACAATTTGTGAATAAGTTCCAGGTGTGGGACTTACCTAAATCAATTAAAGTCCTAAATCCACCGTTTTATGCACTAGATGTTTGTCGTAATATCACCTGACTTGTCTGAGCGAGTATGCTGAGCCTACGTGGGCTTTTTAAATAATAAAAAACATAAATACACAATTTACACAGTTTATTCCAGCCTTTCAAGTGCAAATCGTATTGCTACCGTTTACCTAAATTTTTTACCATTTATTTTCTGCTATAATTTGTTTCTGTAAAACAGCAGAATGTTTTGTTAGTCAAACCTCTGGGGGCTTTGCTTAACACTATCCACAAACATGTATGTACACCTCACTTTTGCCTCGTCAGGGCCTCTGGAGGTTAGCACCTAACCCCGAGATCGTGACCTGACCAACCTGACCAAAAGGCACCACCGGGACTTGAGTCACTGCGCTGGTGGGCTATCAAATTTGCAGTGCGTCAGCGAGCACCTATTGTTACATAAGCACACATCTCTCCTGTATGTGTCATGTGATGAACTAGAAACAGTTGGTAGCGCATTCTGATCTTATACTGACTGTATGACTTTGCTATGAAACTCCGACCCTGTGTTAAAAAACTAAAGTAAAAATATTTCTTGTAACGTTTCTCCTCTAAATTTGTCATTTTTTGTTTTTGCTGTTTTACCATAGCCCTTAATCTCTCTGAAAGTAGCCACAGAACATGCTGGCATGCTAAAACATAACTGAATACAGTAACAAAAAACATCTGACCTCACAAAATCCTGTTATCTCATCTATGTCATGTCCAAAATTGTGGCTTCGGCTTCTGGTGACTGAATTTGAGTGAGAGTATCTACAGGAGCGCCGACCTTTAATTCACAGAAGGTACTTAGCTAAACTTTAATCTTTAAGGTTTAATGTAGCACTGTGCTAAGGTTGTCCAGCTGACTAATGATCTTAAAAACATTAGCATCACCTCTATCAGTAGTTCTTAACAGTAAAGCTAGGCGTGCTAACACGACCGTTTTGTTGTTACTAGCTTCTACATGCCCTCTCATTGAGTTGTTAGCCAAATTTGTTAGCAAGCCACCTATTGGTGTTCAGGTGTACCTTCAGCAAACGGTACCTTCAGGACGTTCTACTAGCGCAAGTTTTAGTTAACCAAGGGCAACCCGATGGGTGTGCCTCACTGTGGATTTCGTACATGCAAATTACTCAGAAACACATTTTATTACCGCGTTCCACATGCTGCATTGTCAAAGAGGACGACACACTGACAGGTAACACACACACGCTCACACTCACACACAAACACAAAACACACTAGGAGCTGAAAGGCGCTCTGTACAGCAGATGAGAGCCTGTGCTTCGTGATGCGTGGATATGAAGGCATTGCGTCTAGCGATCTAGCGTAGCATGTCCACAGGAACTGGCCCTAGCCGAACAGCTTTACCAACACACAACGGATGCCAGCCTTTAAGAGTGACACACTTTAACTTCATTTAGTTTTTGTATTCACTGTACTCTCCACACAGGTGCTTTCTAAACTAATACTTTATAGCATTCTAAACTAATACTTAGCTACATGAGCTAGGTGTGATTGCGTGATACACTTTAAGGCCTCGTATGGTGGATTTCCTTCAGGGAATTTTCTTGGTCAGACTATTAATTGTGTAGCTATTTTTTATAACCATATCTGCGTGCAATCTTTTTTTTTCTTAGCTCTACATTTTCACTCTTTGGTCCAAGAATAAAAATAGGAAAAATGTTGGTTGAACAGGCAATAAAGCAACACTTAATATTAAAACCTATCTAAAATCTATGGCTCATTTCTTAATCTGTCATCTATAATAAATACTAATGTCTAAAAGTGAAATGTCTAACAGTGACTGTTAGCCTGAAGTTTTCTCCCTAATTTCTGAACACGCCTTGCCGCACGCCAATCTCACCCCTAAGGGAGGAAGCCTGTGGGCTAGCTGTGTCTCTGTACAACTCAAAACTACTAGCGACAACTTTCTACTTCTACGCTTCTATAAAAGGACTTTAGAAACATGCACCTTTTGCAGTATTCCTCTTCCATCTTTGCTGGAGCCTCGATCAGCCAATGGGGCTGCTGTTTCAATGACCCAGGGGATGATCCCCCTTCTGCCTTCTTCTCCCTCAGGCTCTGGGACTGGTCAATAATTAGTAAACAATTAATGACTAAAATCACGGAAATACATTTTGCTACCTGTTCTGTAATTTAATCCAAAACCAACGCATATTTTGTTTTCACAAGACTCACAACCTGGCAGTGGCAGATTGGTGAGGGGGGGGGGGCAGAGGGCAACAAACTTTCCTCCCCACGGCCACCCCTAAATGGGGAGCAAGATACCTCACACCTGCAAACACATTCATTCATTCATTCATTATCTTTTCCGCTTATTCCACTTGGGATCGCAGGCCAGCCGGTGCCCACCCGGCAACTCTGGGTGCAAGGGCAGATGGAAGAACCCCATACGGGGTGCCAATCTATCGTAGGGCACACCCACACACACATGCACTCACACATTCATACACTAAGGGTTAGGTTACTAACCTAACCTTTGGACTGTGGGAGGAAACCGGAGTACCCGGAGTAAACGCTGGCACGGGGAGGACATGCAGACTCTACACAGAAACTCCACGCTGGGATTGAACCGGCGACCTTCGTGCTGTGAGGCAGAGGTGCTAACCACTTAGCCACCGTGCTGCCCACCTGCAAACACAATGTACGCTTAATTCAAAAAGTAAATTACCTCTCAAACATAGCCACTGGCCCCAGCCTGGCCCGCCTCTTTAAACAGTCTAGACCCTCCACTTTAACATGCAACACTAAACATCTAAATGAACACCATAAAGAACCACTGAAAATGCAGACCATAATAATAACCAAGTAGGTTAGATTCACCTCAGAAATCCCTGGATGACTGATTCCATCTCAACAAGGCTACTTTAAAGACGGTACAAAAATGGCTTTCCGTAACTGATTGTTGATTTTGTGTTTTGCTTTTGTGTTTTATTAAAACAATCTAATGATAAAAACTGCCCTTTCAACGTGGTCAAGCACATGGAAAACGAATTGCTGCCCCTTACCTGCCTCTTAGCACTTCAACAAGTTCAGCTGAACAACACAAACCATACGAGCATGATCTCACGTCTCACGTTCCTAATGTCATGAACAAGGGATGGGGTTGGATTCAGTTATGAGGACGTACGTACAAAATGTCAAACGAGAAGCTCCAGCAAATCCGTACGAATGGTGCGTGAGATCGGGAGATATGTGATGCGTCATGTTTGTTAGTAACACGGTGAAACATGGCAGGCTAGCAGCACGCATGATCAGAAAACCCCAAAAATAATGCCGTGCCACCTCACAAAACAAAGTTACATCAACACAGGTGTAAAAACATGAAAAAGCATGAGCATCGTGATCAGAGACAGCTTGACGAATGAAGGCACTAACTGCAAGTAAAGTTCTAATGTGGCGTTCAGAGCGCCACCTCTTGGGCTGGATGTTGTGGTGGAAAATAGGATTCCAAATGGAAGCGCTTCACTGAACGTCTGAAACGTGCAAAATAGCATTTCTACTTTGGAGGGGGATTAAAATAATTAATAAAAAAGAGCAATATCAGACCTAATAGTGGATATTATGGTTTTGTTGAAGTAACATCAGCCTGTGTTCACATTAAATGGCGACAATTCACTGATGGTGATTAACACAAAATTGTTCAATGTTGAGCTTTTAAAATATATTACTAAATAATATATTGCACTTAGACAAGGTTACTACAGGTCATACATTCAGTTTGTGCAAAAGGCTACTAGCTGCTGTTGAACTGGAAAGCATGGTTTTGTTTTTCTGTGATTCGAGGAGGAAATTGAAGTTCTTAGGGACCAGTAAACATTAGAAATGGAAAATGTCCAAAATATCCATAGCCTTTTTGGCTACAATGGTAGAATTGTAAATTTTTTCTTAAACTGTAGCTTTGCCATGCAGGGAAAAAATGGAATTTGTTGGCATAGTAGCTCCTGTGAGCTTTGCCACACATTAATGTGAACACAGTTTTAATTTAAAATCATAGAGGGCTCATGAACACTGAGCTGAGAAGTGACTGTATGGCCGAGGCAACATGGAGTCATTACCATGTATGTTTTGTTTTCTAATTATTCAAAACTATGGCAAAATGTTTAATGGAATGACAGATACTTCTGTACTTCTGCCCTAGAAACAATTGAGCTGGTTAAATGTAGTCAGGAAAAGGTGCTCAATTAGTATTAATTATGCGATTTAAAGTTTCTGTAACGTTTTATCCCAACAACATACATTTTGATCACTGTACGGTAAGCCAATGGGAAAAATCTAAAGAGCTAGAGATCAAACGTAGCTATTTAAAGTAAATTCGAGACGTAGTGAAGAAGGAGAGATTTGTCTTTGGATGTGTGATCATTAACGTTGTGCAAAAAATACACTGTGAAATGATCTTTGTCTCGGTTAAAAATGCTAAGTGCTGTAAAAGTTTGGAATCTCGACTGAATCATCCAGCCCAAGAGTTTTTGTAGCTGTGGATGATTTTACGTTTTTTGGGATTTTCACTCCAGCGCTTCGTCCAAATCGTCGTCCACCGCCAGAGCCTCAAAGACATTTTGTACGTCTTTATTTTTGGCTCTGCTACGCATTGATGAGGACTTCTTGTGAGCCGAAGCCTCATCCTTCACATGTTTCTGGCTCTCGGTACCGCTCTGTGGTCTGGAATCTCCTGGGGGGCAAAGGTCTTCGTCGACAGCGACATTGTCGTCGACGCCCAT
Organism: Parotocinclus spilosoma; assembly: GCA_033117975.1. Classification (NCBI taxonomy): domain Eukaryota; kingdom Metazoa; phylum Chordata; class Actinopteri; order Siluriformes; family Loricariidae; genus Parotocinclus; species Parotocinclus spilosoma. Next base: position 11,375 of record JAVSBV010094650.1, on the reverse strand, counting down.
GTCGTAGCGCTGATATGTGCTAGCGTGAACTTCTTCTTCTAGAGCGGTGATCTCCAGTGTGCTGTTCCACATTCCATATCCGAAATAAATCAACACACCTGCGGACACAACACATTGTTAGAAATGACAAATCTCACTGCAAATCCAAAACAGCACAGTAGCAAACAAACCTGAAGCAAAAGCCTTAAATGCTAAAAAAAACCAATTAAATACACAAAGAAATGTGACAGAAACGTCAAGGAAATCATAAATAACCAAAAATTCAAGGGAGGAGTCCAGGAAAAGTCACATATTGAGAAATTTTCCAGTTATTTCACCTCTATTTCTTGTTTGCTATAATGTTTTGAACGTTTAGTTTTTTTACCTTTCCTCCAGTTTGCTGTCCTCAGAACCAATTAAGCTAAATAACAGAAATAACTACAAATACTATAAAATACGGACAAATTCAAAATGTGTGTTTACACCGTATATTCTAAGCTTAGTAAGTAAAATGAAAATAGTCTACATAAGAAAATATAAATAATTATATTTATCATATATTCTTAAGATATTATCTAAGAACTTCTTTTTTAAAAAGGAATTACATTTAAGAACATTCTTTCTTATGAATATCTTTGTGTTGATCTTCTTAAATAGCATCATAGCTTTTTTTTTTATTAAGAAAGCTTTTACGAATCCCACTCCAGGTTTTTAAACACACCTCCCTGGAGTAACACCATACAAATCAAATCCCAATTCATTACTTCACATGACATATTCTGCCAAAGAACTTTCTGGCTTTGATGTTTTTCTTCAAGAGACAAAAAAAAACTGCATGAGAGAACCATCTGGTAAATGTTTTTCTAAAAGGAGTCTTGTTTTGTCTGGGGCCATTTGTGTTTATCCCATCTTTGCCCAGCTGTGTTTGCAAGGCCATTTCAGTCAATGCATAAGCAACAGATTTAAGACTGTAATGTTTAAAGAAGAAAAATCACTTCTTTATTTTTATCTTAACTTACTTTTTTAGATCAGTTAATATCTATGGACGCTTGCCTCACAACAAGAAGGTCCCGGGTTTAATCACAAGCTGGAGCGGTTTGGGTCCTTTCTGTGTGGAGTCTGCATGTCCTTCCCATGTCTGCGTGGGTTTCCTCCGGTTACTCTGGTTTCCTCCCACAATCCAAAGACATGCGTGTTAGGTTAATTGGCGTCTCCAAATTGTCACTGACTTGCGTATGCAAAACACTCCAGCCGTGTAACTGGAAATAGCTGCATGCCGGTCCCAAGCCCAGATAAATGGGGAGGGGTGGACAAAGCAATGGTAAACTACTCCACTATCCTGCTAAAATACTTCATGGATCACATCACAAATGTGTGGAGATCGATAGTCCATCAAGTGACCGAGAGTCATATACCTTCGCATTCTTATCTCTCTCACCAATTCACCAGACTGTACTAATAATAGTGAATAGTGATGGTGTTTTGGGAGTACTTTCAGTACATGCAGACGAGTTGGACCTGTTTCTCACCTATTAAGCACCAGACGGCGAAACGGATCCAGGTGATGCCAGACAGCTTGAGCATGAGATAAACGTTGACCAACATGGCGGAGACGGGAACGAAAGGGACACAGGGTGCCATGTAGGGCAGGCGCTTCGGGTTCTCTGGCTGCTGCACGATGACGAAGATGAGCAGCGAGATGAAGATGAGGAGCAGCACGAGGAGCGTCACGGCCCACCACTGGCCCTCTGAGATGAATCCGGTACCGAACGTGATCATGGAGCAGAAGGCGAAAACGAGGACGAACAGCAGGAGGACGCAGCGGGTCACCGTGCGCCCTGTGGACGGTGTGGGCCGGTCCATCTTGCCTGGCAAACCCAGCCGAATGCGCAAGGTATAATAGCGTGGCCCCATGAGCCTCTTAAGCTTCTGTACGTACGCGCTCTCCGTTTCGTCCAATTCGATGCCCGTCGACTTATCCACTGTCCCGTAATTCGGATGATTGGCTGCGTAGCTGGATTTGTTTTTTTCCGACTTGCCAATCAGCATCTCGTTATCGCCTAGTGACGGGAGATTCTTAGCCCCGCAAGTATTCGTGGGGACTCCGGTGCCGTCGTCAATGTTGTACTCGTCACCTTCTTCGTACTCGTCCCTTTCCTCACACTCCTTTTTCCTGGCCACTTCCTGTTCGGATAAGAAGTTGACAAAGCCGTGGATTTCGCTCTCAGGCTGGTAGCGCAGCAGCAGCACACACACGGAGACGAGAGTGTATGCCAAGAGTGTGCCGATGGACATCATCTCGATCAGGTCGCGCAGACTCACCAGCAGAGCCAGCAGTGCAGCCAGAAAACCCGACACCACGCATGCTACCGCAGGGGTCTCGGTGTACGAGCTCACATGAGACAGGAACCTACAACACACATACACACACACGTTCACACACTGTTGGATTGTCTGGGTTTCGGTGTGCACAGTAACAGTTAAGAGGCTTTAGCCAACAACGCAAGGATAGACCAATACAGGTTTGAATTGTCTTCATAATTATTGAGATGGAGACAAAATCTGGCGGACGCCCTGTGTAGTAGGGTGCTTTGGTGACACAGTGGCAATTTGTTAGTCCAAACCATGGTGACCTGAGGAGTTAATCCTCCAGCGCTGCAACAGAGAACAGACCTGGGATGGTGTCCCATCCAGGACAAGCTTAATCTCAGCTCTCTGTTCTTCACATTAGGTACCAAACCCCTCAGCAATCCTGAGCAGGAAATAAGTATTTGGGTTTTAAAGTGGTTTAGAATGCCAGCCCACAATGGCAGTGACCCAGGATTGAGTCCTGAAGTGCCCCTGAAGACTACTCGTTCTGGATAAGGGCGTCTGCTAAATGACATAAAAATGACATGTCATGTACAAGGGAAGCTGAGACAAAACAGAAATGGTCAAATATGGACAGTTATGTTAACATTCCATTGACTACAAAGGCTTTAGAACACATTCAATTCAAAGACGAGTTCGTTCAGAATCAGCTACTTATCACAAATAGACTCGTCAATGCCATTGATTTTAAATCGTTTTCTTTTATGGTCTATGGTCAATGCATTTGCTCACAGAAGCTGAGCATCCATTCACTTCAATGGATGAATCATTTTGATTTTGAAGGACAAACTGCGACCCATTGCTTGCTGTTTGCTTGGTGAAATTACTTGACCATTTTCATTGTTCATTTCTTACACTGTAAATCAAACACACTCATAGTATTCCCTTGTTTCAGTTTAATATCATTTTACCATTTCCTGGTTCGAGTTTAATATTATTTTGTTTGTTTGTTGCTGGACAGTGCAACGCCTTAGCTGTACAAACTGTTATTGTTGGTGGAAATAAGTGGAGCTACATTTGCTAGTGTAGAAAAGATTTTCTCCAGTTTAAAAAAAGTCTTACACTTGTGGGCCAAGGTCATCTAAGCAGGCTAGCTTTGCTGACCATGGAAAGGACACCTACTTAGTACAATAGGGTCACAGACCGTTTTCTTGAAAAAGAACAAAAATAAAAAGTGCCACTGTTATTGCCCTGAGTTGTTGTTTTATGTTGTTTTATGGATTTATTCATAATTTAATTTATTTATAATGACCTCTAATGATTATCGAAACAACTTTATTAATGGCCATACATAACTTTAAACATTACTGTTGTTTTTTGTATCAATGTCTGTAATAAGACCAGGTGTATTCAGGCAGACTTGATGACACAAGTGGTTTTGTTTTTGTGTTGTTACCTGAAGAGCAGACCGTCACCGGACATTGCATATATGACCCGAGGCATTGGAAATAGTGATCCAAACAGACTGACGGTCAGACCGGCGATGGAGCCCAGAGCCACTACGTACTTCGCTGAATAAAAACCGTGCAAGGAGAACATCTCCATTAGAGGGGCGTCAGCGTCGATCTGAGTATAGGGCACCATGAGCGTCAAAATCACACTCACCTATAGCACAAATAGAAAAGAGAGACAACATAACGGCAGCTTAATGATAGACAATAAAGTACATACATGAGTCATAAAGGTGTTCACAAATATGGCTGATTTCAGGATAACAAAACAGCATCAAAACAGTTGGAGATGTCAAAGCAACAGAGAGCAAAGTCAAGATATATTTATATTTAAAAAATTCAACTTTCTCAAAGCAGCTTTCCAACGATCTAGGCAATAACAAACTCCCAAAATGTTATAAAGAAGAAATATTGACTGGAATAGACCAAGACTAAAAAGTGGACCTGATCTCATTAGGTAGCTGTTACAAAGAAACAACCTCTGTTACCTAATTACTATGTTTATATTAATAGATCAAATATGCAGAAGCTAAAAAAAAGCTAAAAGCGATCATATTTAATGTAATTTAAAAAGATTGTAATCAAATAAATCAAATATAGCAATATGTAAATTATAATAGATTGAAGATGTGTGTGTGTGTGTGTGTTTTATGTTTGTATGCGTGTGTGTGTGTGTTTTATGTGTGTGTTTTGTGTGTGTATGTGTGTGCGTATGTATGTGTGTGTGTGTTTTATGTTTGTGTGTGTGTGTATGTGTGTTGTATGTGTGTGTTTTATGTGTGTGGTGTATGTGTTTGTGTGTGTGTGTATATGTGTGTGTGTGTATATGTGTATGTGTGTGTGTGTGTTTTATGTGTGTGTTTGTGTGTGTGGTGTATGTGTTTGTGTGTGTGTGTATATGTGTGTGTGTGTGTATATGTGTATGTGTATGTGTGTGTGTGTGTGTGTTTGTGTGGTGTGTGTGTGTGTGTGTTTGTGTACTCACAGAGACATAGGCAGTAAGGCAGGTGATGAGAGATGCTGTGATAGCATACGGTATTGAGGTGTTTGGACTCTTAGCTTCCTCGCCTGTGGTAGCGATGATATCAAAGCCAATAAAAGCATAAAAACATGTAGCTGCTCCCTGCATCACCTGCATCCACATGGTAATACGGCTGGTATTATAGTCTACAGCTTTAAGTATTTCATGTAAATATTAATAAAGAAGAACAAATTCAGGGTTTATATTCATCAGCATAAATTATGCTAAGTGAAATATACAGGTATTTACATGCACTTAAATATTCCTAAGTATTGCCCAACTTAAGTTACAATAAGACTTTATTTTTTATTGTTAGTGTGACAGAAATTCGGAAATATGGATTTGATGAAACAGTGTTTTTTTTGTTTGTTTGTTTAATAAAGGTTTCTATAATTTTTTGTCCAACAGTGGACTGATTATAAGATTTAAATTGCGAACTACAAATTTTTGGTGTGGCAACAATTTTGACATATTGGTTTGGTAAAAAAAGCTTTCCTTTTAAATAAAGCTGTCTATACATTCACCAAAATTTTATTTAGAATTTCTGCCCAATGTAACTCTTTACCCAACTGTGCTAATAAATTTGGAGCCAATTTAAAAAATTCCTCCCAAATAAAGGCTAACATAGGTATCAGTGGTTACTTTATAAAAATCAAACACTGACTGATTACACTTCATAGATTTATTCTATTCTGTATTCTGTATGCTAATTCTGCCTTGGAAATTAGCTTACCCTTACCAGGTATTTCTCCCTTTATTATCTGGCTAGCTTTTGGAGCTCAGCTAACACATTCAGAGCCTGTGTATGAGCTTTAGGTGTGTTTATACCCCTGACCAGCCGAACGGCAGGAATCGGCCTCCGTCCCAATTGGAGCTGTTAACGAAGAAAAGTCCAGCGATCATCATGAAGACCCAGACGAGGAGGTTGATCACGTTTAGCACGTTGTTAAAGCCGACTGAGTTTTTTACTCCCAGAGCTACGATCACTGTGACCAGGATGACGATCACGAGTGCCAAAATATCAGGGTATGACTCCTCCCCCTTACCTGAGGACAACAAGATTTTTCAGTTACTAGAGCAATTCTGCAGTGCCTATAGATAATCATTAAACCCCTTTGATATCCAGTATCATAGAGTCTGAAATCAAAATCTCTCCTCAGCTTTGTTTACACATTTTTGCCCTACCACATTCAGGAAACAACATAAAAATACAACTGTTCTGAAAATCAAAACAAAACCTGGAATAACAGAGTTGGAAAAATGCCAACTTTTGCTTTAATTGCTCATGTATTTTACATTTAGTTGCAGGAGTACACGTGATAAACATGTAGAGAGAGGTGAAGCCCAGGGTATCAGGCAGGCAGGAGGACCAATCAGGATGTCCAATGCACCACTATATTATGCTGACATTTAGATAACAGAATTTGAATGTAAACTGTTGTATAAAAATTGTATGCATTTACAAATAAAAGTAAGCGCCACTAAACAATAATTGAACAACTGACCAACAAAAAAAAAAAGTTCAGCATTTGTATTTTTCCTGTCTTAAATATACTGCCCACAAAAATTACGGGATATTTTATAATGGTACTTTGAAGTATCCCCTAATTTTTGTGAGCAGTGAGTTGTTTATGTCATATTTCAATGTTTTGTTCTTATTCTTTATTTTCATGAATATTGATTTACACGTCATCAGAGATGTGAAATGGAAAAGTTTGTCGCTACACCTGTGGATATACCTAGCAGTGGCCAGTGCTGGTCATTTGACCTCTGTGACTTCTTACTAGTAGAACCATGCTGGATTTACCTATTTTAATGTTTAAATTGTTTAGAACGCTGTATTGCTTCGGTTGTTTTGAAAATTAGTGTTTTTTGTTAGTGAGTGGACTCATTCCCTCTTGGTTGTTTGCAGCCAGCAATGTACGTTTATTTATGTTTCTATTCCATGTTTTGTTATCTTTCAGTTCAGCAGTGTGTGTATGTGTATGCTTGTAACTGAAGAACCATGGTGTTGTGTATGTCCTGGAGGAACTAAGATGTAGAACAGTTCAGGCTTTGGATGTTATGTAGATGATGTCGCCCCACTCATGTTTTCAGTTTATAAGCCGTTTTCTTGAAAGTTTTCAGAAAACACCTTTTATATTTACATTGCATAGTATAAAAACTGTTTATGCTCAGTCAGTGCATACCTGTAACCACACACACACACGCACACATTACCTAAACCATTGAGTGTTCCTACGTGGCTGATCATAAACGTGCTGATACTGTGGTTGGCGAGCGAGTCGAACATGCTACTGAGCGCGCTCGCTCCGGCCGCCGTGCCGATCAGATACTCCAAGATCAGATTCCAGCCGATAAAGAACGCCACACACTCTCCCACCGTAACGTAGCTGTAGGTGTACGCCGAGCCTGTCGTCTTTGGTACACGCACCCCAAACTCAGCGTAACACACACCTGTAAAAACATTACACACGTCGAGCCTGTTCAACATAAATACAGACTTACACAAAGTCATGGGACATATTATATGTTTTTTATTTTTGAAATGAGATTGCAAATGTTATCATAAGCTCTATGGGGGAATGCATAATTTTTTGCTTATTTTACATAAAAACCTTATTTTTTGGGTGCAAAAGTTCAGCCTACAGATTTTAAATATATATACTGTACATACTCTGTTGGTTAACACAGCTGTGGTAAAACTACTGCACCAAACGGTCGAGTATTCCTAGTACTACCCAGCAAAACCTAGTGGTTAAGGTACTGGACTCTGGACCAGAAGGTCCAGGGTTCAAATCCCACCTCGCCAAGCTGCCACAGTTGGGCCCTTGAGCAAGGCCCTTAACCCACAATTGGATTGGATTGTAAAATTGTATAAGTTGTACGTCGCTCTGGATAAGGGTGTCTGCTAAATGCCGTAAATGTAAATGTAAAATCTGGTATTAGTCTCTGCCACCCCCCTGCCACACCCAGTCTTATACTTGACCAGAACTCAGCTAATAAAAGTCTTGGTCTTGTGGTCAGTGTGTCCCAGTCTTGGTTTTGACTTGGACCTGACTCTAGTGACTTCACTACAAATAGTTACAACTGTTTATCCTGGACTAAGAGATTTATATAAGTTTGTACCTACCTTTTAATAAATGTTTCCTTTAATTACTAAAGTGTGTTTTAGTGTATGAATGGTGTAATAGTTTCCATTAGTGAATAATAACACACATTTAAACATGTTTTCTCTGTTTTATTATATTCATTATTCATACAGATGCTACAGTGACTTTATTCCTCCTTATTTGATCTCAGGCTTGTTGTGCTTCATTGTATCTACCACACCAGACTCTTTTAACTTGTCATTCACCCTGCATTTTCCTTAAAACATCCTGTACTTCCTGACTTGCTGTGTGTCAAACCACCTGTTGCTCGCTAAAGACCTCTGCCTGGGACGGAGAGCTTCCCCAAAACTGCTTTAATAAAAATCCTTTTGAAGCTAATTCATTAACAACTGATGATAGTGGAATAAAACACATCATGCTGAAACAGGAAGAGGGCATGGTCACCTGAAAGGATGGATGCCACGGCGGCGATGATAAAAGACACGATGACCCCAGGGCCGGCCATGTCCTTGGCCACGAGCCCAGACACGACGTACATGCCCGTTCCAACACAGCTGCCCACACCCAGGGAGACCAGGTCAAAGGTGGTGAGGACACGTGCTAGTTTAGTGCTGTTCTCATTTTCCAACATGGACTCCACCGGCTTGGTGCGGAGGACACGGGTACCGAACGCCCCCCACTGGATCCGCCGAGGGTCCAGCTTGGACAGGAACCGACTCATGATGAGAGAGAGTGAGACTTAGCAGAGCAAAGAGCTAAAGCACATGATGAGGTAGAGTGAGTGGATGCTGGAAAGGAAGAGAGAGGGAGAATAGGGAAGAGGAGTTATAGTTTTTATGTTATTGTTCAATAAATTTGATTAACCTTCCCACTAGGGCAGCACGGTGGCTCGGTGGGTAGCACCGCTGCCTCACAATAAGAAGGTACCGGGTCCAATCCCAGGGTGGAGAGACCTGGGTCCTTTCTGTGTGGAGTCTGCATGTCCTCCCCGTGTCTGCGTGGATTTACTCCGGGTACTCCGGTTTCCTCACACAGTCCAAAGACATGCGTGTTAGGTTAATTGATCACTCCAAATTGGCGTTGGCTTGTGTGTATATATGTGACTGGTGTTGAGATGAACTTGTGTATGGATCTAACCTTGTGTGTGTCGCTTACATGGCCACTGACGCCGATAGCGACGTTAAAGAAGCCAAATAAATAAAAAAAATTAGAGTCATGTGAGTATTGTTCTATTAAATGAGTCACTAAGTGATTTGTCCTCCAGTTTGGTGTAGTTTTTCAGGAATTCGATTTGCAGTGCGGTTAAACGGTTCATTCGGATTCGTACACTGATTCGTTCTGTTGCATGGTGTCCCTGAACGTTCAAGTGACAAGATTAAGTAACAATATAAAAGAACAACATAATAAGATGTTGACAAACACAACTGTAATTCAATCCATATAGTATTTCTGACCCACTAAACAAAAACATAGTAAGATATAGTGACTCAATTTTTGACCAATAATCTGTGGATATGAGAAGTGTTTGATTTAGAGAACTGACTCACCAAACTCAAATGTATGTAATGATCCAATTAAGTTATGCTATGAGAATGAATCTTTTTTATGATTCAAGTAATCAACCAAGACTAAAAGGAACCTTGTTGCTGATGTAATCATTTATTGACTTAAACACTGACTTGCTAAATAATCATGGAGAGAATTTATTACCTAATGACTCACTTATTTAAACACTGGCCCTCTAAAGGTAAATGATCAATTTCACGGCCAAACCCATCCATCCATCCATTATCTTCCTCTTAATCCACACGGGGGTTGCAGGCCAGCCAGTGCCCACCATGCCCACTGCGTGCACACACACAGTCACACACACTAGGGGCCATTTTTAGAGACACCAATTAACCTAAAACGTATGTCTTTTGGACTGTGGGAGGAAACTGGAGTAAACCGACATGGACACAGGAAGGGAGGAAACCGGAGTACCTGGAGTAAACCTACACAGACAGAGGAAGGGCATGCGTACACAAGCCACACAGAAAGGCCACTCCACCCTGGGACTGAACCTAGGACCTTCTTACTATAAGGCACTGTGGACTGTGGTGGTCTAGTAGTTAAGCCACTGGACTATGGACCAGAAGGTCCAGGGTTCAAATCCCACCTCTGCCACAGTTGGGTCCCTGAGCAAGATCCTTAACCCACAATTGCTTGAAATGTAATACTGTATAACTTGTAAGTCGCTCTGGATAAGGGTGTCTGCTAAATCCTGTAAATGTAAGGCAGCAGTGCTACCCACTGAGCCACCGTGCCACCTTTCACAGCCAAACTATTCTCTTAATCAAACCCTAAACAGATGACCGAATATAGAGTACATCTTTTTTCATAATGGAATGGTTTACTTAATCAAAGACTGCCAAGCTAAATACATGGAGTCTAACCCGTGACTAAATGATTCAGCGATTCAAACACTAAGCCACTAAACTAAAATGGAGTGATTCTTGTTTCTAAAATACCATTTAAACACCTGCTAAACAAACATGGAGTGAGTATTATTCATAAACAAATGATTCGCTGACACACTGAACAGAAGCGAACTGGGTAAATATTACGATTAAGTTAGTTAGTGCTATAACTCACAGCCAAATGTCAGGCTCATTTGGTAAGTGCTTTAGGTATTAGCTATTTGCTAATTGGCTGTGTTAGACTGTAAGACATGTGGATTGACAGCATGACTCAGTGTCAATGACTGATAGTGATCCAATTACCATAATGACTCATTTAAAAAGACAAAATACTGTTACAGTATAGCTCTCTGTAAAACAGGTATCTTCTAAATTAATGTTAGGCTAATGTTAGTGTCGATAAAGCTGCTGGACTGCTAATTAGAAGGATGTGAGTTCCTGTCCACCTGAACAAAGCAGTTCAATTTCAGCTGCTCAGTTTAAATGTTGATGTGTGTGTGTGTGTGTGTGCGTGCGTGCGTGCGTGCGTGTGTGTGTGTGTTGAAGGCCATGGGTTAAATCTAACAAACACACTGCAAAATCTGGGACGGTTTCCAACACAAAGAACAGGAAGAGTGAAATATCATTACACACACACACACACACACACACACACACACACACACACACACACACACACACACATCCATCAATCACCTCTCCATCTGTCTGTATGTTTATACGTTTACCTGTTTATCTGTTAGCATGATCTGCGTGGTGTTCTGTTTTCAGTGTGAAATGATACCCATTGTTGCCTTGGCAACAGCTGCTCTGACCCTTTGTGTGAGGACGTAACTTTTTTATGCATCTTATCTTGTTTACTGCTGCTGTATGATGCTTATTAGCAAACTCACATGCTTATTTAAACACATACACTACCGTTCAAAAGTTTGGGGTCACTTAGAAATTTCCTTATTTTTGAAAGAAAAGCACAGTTTTTTTC
>JAVSBV010094434.1:0-22771 GCA_033117975.1 Parotocinclus spilosoma | reverse complement strand
ACGTGTAAATCGTACAATAAAGGTTTAATAAACATTTAATATGTTACATAGCACGTCCCGTCTTCTAACATAGGGCACGTTCGCTTAATCGGACCAGCCGGTTATTAGGACCGAAACGATCCCGTCCCGATGTGGTCCCATTAACAGACTGTATTTCACTGTACAGCCCCGCAACGTTTGTTTGTATTTTAGCCAATTCGTTACGTTTCCGTTCTAAAAACGTAAAAGCTGTTACCGAGATATTTCGGCCCGTTCTCTTTTGGAAACATTTCAGGACTGCACGGGTCCCGTCCAGTGCCTCCGAGCCGGGAGAAGTGGGCGGAGCTTGTGGGCGTGGCTATAACACGAGTTGTTTTTTTGTACAGTAAAGTTTTAAGCGGTATTTGTGAACGTAACTCTGTATTATAGAGCTAAACTAATCCCTTACCCATGTGCTCCTATCAGATACTGATCAATGACCGTTCTGAGGGAGGGGAGGGAGATCACCTCTGTTCAGTTTCCTTTTTAGGACTGAAATTCCTCCAGATTGTGACATCCACAGTAAATCCCTTCCGATCCCTATTAGAGGAACGTCGCTTATAGACGTGCAATGATCAACTGGAGGGAGTTCCTCTGATCATCTTCACTCCTCAAACACTCCAGGATCAGAACCAGCCGTTTTTGGGAACGTGTTTGTACTGATAATCGATCAGAAACACAGGGACAGCTCTCCACCTTAAGCAACCTGCCTCTATTTGTTCCTGTTTCTTTGGGGTTTTTTAAATAGAAACTGGTTCTAAGGTTCTATGGTTAGAGCCGGCTGCTGAAAATGGCAGCTCCTGAGGGTCTGGGGTCATATCCTGGAAGATGAAGGCTTTTTTTAAAATTGTATTTTGGAAGGTTTGCTATCTTCAGTCATCATCTTTCTTCGGCTGACATTATAGTAACGCGATGATTTTAGAAAACGCGATTCTGTATCATACGTTCTACCTCAAAATGTCATGGTTAGAAAACAGATAGGACGTGACATTTAGGAGAAGAACTGTCTCGTTCTGAATCCCAGAGCTTCGATTGATCTGGACTTTCTACAGATTCGGCTTGGAGAGGTGGATGAACGGATGGAGAAAGACTCCATAAGAGAAAATGACTAGATAATAATATCACAGTCAGTTTCATAGTCATACATTTGGGACCTATTTTTTGACTGTAAGTATTAAAGCATATTCAGTATGAAATTCAGGACTGTGTTCATTTAACTTTGTTATAAAAAAAAAAAAAAGTTATTTTAAAGTAATAAAACCCTTAATGTTATTTATCACAGCTGCGATTATCTATGGCACTCACCCAAAGCTTGTGTAAGAGAGGAGGGTCAGTATTCACAAATAATATATAAATAAATATAAATAAAAAATAAATAAATAAATACAAATATACAAAAAAATTATTCCTATTTTGTATTTTATATTATTATATATTATTAAATGCGATGCACAGTGCATACTACAATGTTTTTTTCATTTTTTTTATTGATAATATGTTTTTTTCTATTTATTACAGTAATTATTTCATTTATTATCTTTATTATATATTGTGTTATATTAATTGTTTAATAAATAATATGTTTTTTAATATATGCAGTATATATTTGGTTATTATATTTATAATTTCATACATTTTTATGTGGTTTATATTTTCTACTTTTATTATATTTTTATTTAATTCTTTTTCTAATTATATTTATTAGTTCACCTATTATGTGTGATATTATTAAAATGTTTATGCTATTTTATTTATTATTTTATTAAGTTTTATTAGGTTTATATTTTAGTTATATTTTTATTTAATTATTTTTTATAATTATATTTATTTTCACCCATTATATATTATTATCAAAATGTTGTACTTTATTTTTGTTTTATATTATGCTATTATATTTACTGTTCAATTAATTTTTTTATATATATTTAGTTTATATTTTTTATATATTTTATATATATATATATATTTTTTTTTAAATTTACTTATTTTTATAATTATTTAATTTTTTCACATATCATACATAATATTATTAAAATTTTGTACTTTATATTATTTTATGTTATTACATTTATTATTTCATTTATTTTCACTGGGTTTGCATTTTAAATATTTTTTTTTATCATATTTTTATTTAATTACTTTTATAATTTTATTTATTTTTTTCTATTTTACATATTATTATTAACATATTGTACTTTATTTTGTTTTAGATTGTTAAATTATAATATTCCATTTATTAGTTTAAGGTTTATTTTTAAACACATTTTTATTTTTATATTGTTATTCAATTATTCTCATAATTATATTTATATTAGGTGTATCTTTTTATATATTTTTGCAACTAATTTTTTATTATTTTTTTATTGTGACCTATTATATATATTATTATTAACATATTTTTGTTTTATTTGTTATCATATTTATTATATGTATCATTTCTGTTATTATACACACTTATATATATATATATATATATAAAATATATATAATGTTTTATTGTGCTTTATTTTTTATTTTATTATACACACTTAGACCTTTTTAACTGAATTCTATTTCCTTTGTTGTTTTTAGATTTTTGATCGTCATGTCGTTATGTCTGTAATACGTACAGGGAATATTCGGGCGGCGTCCCTTTGAAGGCCGGTAGGTCTCGTACGTACTCGTTGTAGAACCATTTGACTTTGAAGTGCAGGTTCATGTACTCTGTGCTCTTGCATAGGCGATGTTTCTCGTGCTCTGTGAAGAACAAAAACAGGGATCACATCAAAATTCTAATCAGGCTTCCTGAGAAACATGTCCATAATGTTTGGTCCCATAACAATTAAGGAAAGCAAACGAGGGTTAATTAGTGTCGCCATGTCACAGTCGATCTCCACATCAGAACTGCCAGGCTTTAATGTTTGTTTATGGTTTGTCGATCCCTGTGCTAAAAAGCTAAACCAAGCAAAGACCAGCAAGTACACCAGCTTAACCAGCACCCAGTCAGCACTAACCAGTATAACCAGACTAATGGAACTTAGACGGTTCTGCTCCTTAACCAGTATCCAAGGTTGTATATTTATATGAATCATATTGGTTAAACAATAATGATATTTGAATTATTATTTAAAAAAATACTTTAATTTTTTAATCATCTCTGTGATTATCACATAGCAGATAAAGAAGCCAAATGTCTTTCTTATTTACAAATAATTCGTTCAGATTTGATATCATAAAAATAAAATCATTGTTCGGAAGCAGCTTTATGTCAATAGATTTATTATGTAAATTATTATATATTATATATTTTTATGTCTTTATTGTATTATGTCTTAACTTTATTATGGGATGTTTTTTAGATAAGATTATTATACTTATTATTTAATTTATTATATATTATATTATTATATTTATCGTCTTATTTATTCTATTTCATATTATATTTAATTTAATTATTTTAACTATTATATATTACTTCATTATACATAATATAAAATTATTATTTTTTTAATTAATTTTAATTTGTTAGATTTTACATTATATTTATTATTTCATTTATTATTTAATGCTTTGTTGTATTTGATATTTGATTTGTTACAGAATAAATTAAATCTATTTTTTTATTATATTTTGTTATTATATTTGTTATTTAATTAATTATATATTTATTATTTAATTCATTACATTTTACATTACACTTATTATTTAATTTATTATAAACATTACTTAAATATGTCATTTTATGTGGTTATATTATGTTATGCTTATTTATTACGTGTTGCATTATTAGAATTGATATGTAATTTATTACATACTAAATTATTATATTTATTATTTCATTTACTAGATCTTGTTATTATATTTATAATTGAATGCATTTTATTTTTTAGAAAAAAATATGCATTATATTTATTATTTCATTATATGTATAGCATTAAAATATATTATTTATTTTGTTATACATCATCAGTATTTTATTTGTTACATATTATTAAAATCAATCATTTATTTTGTTATATATCTATATTATTTCATTTATTATATAAAACATTATGAAAATCAATATTTTTTTTTGTTATACATTACCGTTATTATTTTATTCATTATATATAACAATATATATTATTATTATATAATAATAATAATAATAATAAAACGTTAATTAATTTTTAATAATTAAATTTTTCTTTATTGTTTATTTATTACATATTACAATATTTATCATTTCATTAATTATATAAAACATTATGAAAATCAATTATTTTATTTTGTTACACATTACCTTTATTATTTTATTTATTATATAAAACAATATTTATCATTTTATTTATTATTTAGAACATTATTAAAATCAATTATTATATTTTGTTATACATTACCTTTATTATTTTATTTATTATATAAAACAATATTTATCATTTAATTTATTATATAGAACATTATGAAAATCTATTATTTTTTTGTTATACATTACCTTTATTATTTTATTTATTATATATAACAATATTTATGATTTTATGTATTATATAAGAACATTATTAAAATCTATTATTTAATTTTGTTATACATTACCTTTATTATTTTATTAATTATATATAACAATATTTATCATGTAATTCATTATATAAAACATTATTAAAATAAATTATTATATATTTTTTAGACATTATCTTTATTCTTTTATTTATTCTATATAACAATATTTATCAATTAATTTAATATATAAACCATTAATAAAATAAACTATAATTTTTTGTTAGACATTATGTTTATTATTTTATTGATTCTATATTATAATAAACTTTTTTCATTTATAATACACATCCATAAATAGTTTATATTTTATAGTTTTATATTCTCTCCCTTTACCAAGTTTTGTTTTGTTGTTTAGACTTCCATTAAGCATCTTCTCTTCTTAACTGGCCATATTTATAACTTCTGTTTATTTCAAACCAGGCCAGCATGCCTAGGAGCGGCAGTGGCAGGGCAAAACCCTTTATCTATTTCCACGCTTTATTTGGACGACACACACTGTTTGTGTTTGCTTATCCCAATCTGTGGACAAATTCCTGCTTATGTTAATGCGACTCTGGGTTTGCTGTAACAGCACCCTGTGTGTGTGTGTGTGTGTGTGTGTGTGTGTGTGTGTGTGTGTGTGTGTGTCTCCTCAAACACCCGTGGTTCGTGCGTTGTATATCTGCCACCTGACAGCCTCGGGTTGTGGCTACTGCCCTGTATTTTGTGTTTGTCCAAACATCTTAGATCAGACCAGGGGTTTGGAACCGAACACTTAAAGATCTTTGATTAGACCATGGTGGATGATCTGTATTCTCAATGGTAAGTGATTAGAACATAAAACCTCCAGTGACTTGATTAGAGCAGATGAGGAACCTCCTCCAAAAAAAGGACGTCATTAACCAAGTGGTATCAACCTAATCACCAAAGGTCTTCGATTCATTAAACCGAATATAAGAAACATTATACTCAAATTTCTTTGATTAGACCACGATTGAAGATCTCATCATCTTCTGTTTTTGATTAAACCAGACTTATTCTCAAAGGTCTAATGCTTGACCAGAGCTGAGGAACCTCGACTAGTGGTGGCCTCATCCTCGGTTATCTGTGATTAGACCAAGTGAAGAAGAACCTAATCAACAAAAGGTCTTTGGTCTTCTACCACTGCTTGGTGAGCAGTGTGGTTTGGAACCTCAAACCAAAAAGGTCTTTGGTAAGACCATGGATGAGGAATCTGATCTCCAAAGGGTTTTGATTAGACCAGCGGTGAGCAGCTTTGTTCTGGTGTAATCAATGTTCTTTGATTTGAGAGATGAGGAACCTCATCCCCAAACGTAATCACCAAACGTCACTAATTGGCAGAGTGGAATGAAACCTGATCTCCACCAGTCTTTGATTAGACCAGTGGTATGAAACGTCATTCTCAAAGATCTCTGGTAGACCTGCATTGAGGAACCTCGCCCGCAAAGGTCTACAGTTAGACCAATGGTAAAATTTATAAGATCTGGAGTAAAAAAGTCAAATATCTTCAAGCAGACCGGATGTGAGGAACCTTGTCCTGGTCAACCAAAAAGTTGAGGAACCTCCTCACAACCAGTTTTTGGTTACACCTGTGATATGGAACCTCGGTTTCAGAAGTAATTGATTACACCAGTGGTATGGGATCTTCTCAGATGGTCTTTAAATAGATCATGGGTGAGGAACCTAATACAAAAAGGTCTTTCATTAGACCAATTTTAAGGTTTTTGATTAGATCAGACGTGAGGAACCTAATGTGTGGTTAACCAAAAGGTTAAGGAACCTCCTCACAATCGGTTTTTGGTTACACCAGTGGTCTGGAGTCATTGATTACACCAGTGGTATGGGATCTTCTCCAGTGGTCTTTAAATAGACCAGCAGTAAGCAACATTGTCCTGAAAAGCCTTTGATTAGACCAGTGATCAGGAACCTTGACTTCAAAGGTCTTTAATCAGACCACTGGTAAGAAACATTACTCTCAATTATGTTTGATTAGATTGGGAGAGGAAGGCAGGAGATTAAGAGGTGAGGAACCTAATCTCCAAAGGACTTCAAAGGTCTTTACAGGTCTTTAATTAGACCAATTGTAAGATGCTGGACTGGTATTTAACCTCCAAAAGAGGCTCAATACTGCTTGATTACATCAGTAGTATGGAACCTTATGTCCAATGGTCTTTGATTAGATCATGGGTGAGGAACCTAATACCCAAAGGTCTTTCAATAGACCAGTGTTTTGGAACCTTATGTCCAAGAGTAATAGGTTCCTCACTCATGATCTAACCAAAGGTCTTTCATTAGACCAGTGTTCTGGAACCTTATGTCCAATGGTTTATGATTAGATCATGGGTGAGGAACCTATTAACCAAAAGTCTTTCATTAGACCAGTGTTTTGGAACCTTATGTCCAATGGTCTTTGATTAGATCATGGATGAGGAACCTAATACCCAACAGTCTCTTATTAGACCAGTGTTTTGGAACCTTATGTCCAGTGGTCTTTGATTAGATCATGGATGAGGAACCTAATACTTAAAGGTCTTTAATTAGACCAGTGTTAACGTTTTTGATTAGACCAGGTGTGAGGAACCTAATCTTCAAACCTGCCCTGTTGGAGTGAAATTCTGCAGTAACACCGTCTCTTGATGAGATTCCGTAGCCCCGAGGTGTGGAGCTGAATTAAATAATTCAGATTCTGACTTGAGGTTCATGAGTTTCTCCCTCATTAGCTCTGAGTGAAGTGTACATTTATCAGCTCATGCTAGAAGAACCGCGAGATTTACATAATGAAGAACGTTCCTGAGCTGGGTGTAAATCGGTCACAGCACATATTAAAACCACCTGCTGATGAGACCCGTCTGGATTTAATATTTATATATAAATCGATATCATTTCATTATTAGCGGCAAATATTGCTGAAATGTTACTGTAGAGTCGAGTCTGGTCCACATAATGCGCCACACAAAGCAGGTGATTAAGGTTCGGCAGCCACCAGGGGGCCCCGTAATCATTCATTCATTCATTCATTCATTCATTCATTGTCTTATCTCTCACTAGGGGCACTTTAGAGACAAATAAACGTTAAAAAACAACACTTTTTCTAAGGGAACCCAAACAGACTATCAACATGGAAACGGACGTCACATTGGCCGAAAGCAAGACGATCTTCTAATCGATCTACAGCGTTAAAAGTCTCTTTTATTTCAGAAACAAAAGATAAAATGACATATCTGATTACCCCAGCTAGTACTGGTTGAGGGGGCTTATCTTTTAGCCATGTCCGGAACGCGGCCGCCATCTTAAAAGCCGCCATATTGGATCAAGGGCAAGTTTTTTTTAATCTGAAGGTGGTCATGTAGGATATCAAAGAAGATGAGAATTGGATCAGAAATCGATCGGTGCGATCAGATTTGTAATATCTGTTATGGTTCAAAAGTTAATGGACCATTAGAGAGCACAGTAAGGGGATGAACAAAGGATGTAGAGAAACAGATGGACTACAGTCTGTAATTTTAGAACTACAAAGTACGGCATTATGGGAATATATATGTGTGTGTATAGACATAATATAGAGATAATTTCATTTAAAAACGACACACTGTGGACGATTATTAGTTTAAAATGCATTCGAACTAGGATTTTAGAACTAACCAATAAAAAAAAAAAACCTTTTAACGCCCTCGACGAACTTATTTACCTTTAATCACTTTTTTTTTGTGTGCAAGGAGTCAAATTTGGACATAATTAAAATCTCCAGATGGATGAATCAGTTATCTTATTTCTAATTAAAGCTTTTAATCCATAACGAGTTAGCTTAATTGCACCCAGATAACTGCCTTAATCGGACCGGACAGTTTCTCTTTTTTTTCGGACCAGTTCCGGTAGATCAGCCTCTGAAATGCCATGTTTAAAGTCACCTAGATCCCCTGGCTTCCCCTTCCTGATGTGATTCAGGAGCTCGTCTTTTTCCCAATCTTCTAAGCTACTCCAGTTATTAACGAGACGTTTTTAGAAACTATCTTTTTCTTGTTTTAAAAAAAAAAGAAAAATCCGGAAGGTCCGGACGCTCAACCGAACAAGATTTGAATTGCATCAGATTCTGTAATAGCGCAAATAGCACAAACCAAACCCCAAAAGGCTGAGTGACCGCAAAGGCAGAGCTTCACAAAGAAAACAAATCGGTTCAAACGGACAAAAGAACACGGGCGTTGGACAGTGGAGGCTTGAGAGAAAATCAGTCGGGGTTTCTGGGAATTATTACAGAAGGTGAAGACGGGTTCATACGCCAGATACTGCTCTTTTTATCACCAAATAACGTTACTGAGCCAACCAGACCTGACCAACTGTGGCAACCCCAGATCATAGCACAGCCTGGCACAGCCTGGCACAGCCTGGCACATCCTTTTTTGGTGATCTTTTATAAAATCATGTTCGTGCTGAACATCTACTAGAGGCAAAAAGCTTGTGAAATCAAATCAGGGTTCGTTCCACAGGGGGCACGATTACAGCTTAATGACTGGCATCTTCGCTCCTCTGAGAGGCGGGTAGCGGGCATCAGCATTAGTCACTGTAAAAAAAGAGGACAGACGCCGGGCATTTCTGGAACACTTGTGACTAATGATGGTCCGTGTTCTTCTTCACCTGTTCTTCCTATTCTTCATATATCATCTCTTTTTTTTGGCATTTTGGAGGAACAGAAGTGGGCAAGACGCCACCCCTGGGGTCGCAAGTATGGCCCACGGTCTCTGGGGTCAGCCAAACGACCCACGAAAAGACGTGAAGTCAGGTGTATTTCTATGGATTTTTTTTTATAAAAACGGAGCATCGTCTCAAATCAGCTTTATAATCTTATAGGATCTTACAAGGCCAATCCCAAATGGAGCAAACCTAGGGCGACAGTGGCAAGGAAAATCCCTGATAGTAGAAGGAAGAATCCTTGGGAGGAACCAAGACTCAAAAAGGGGCCCGACCTCCATGGGGCCCTGCAACCATTCATTCATTCATTTTTTATTAATTGTTTTATCTGCTTAATTCTGGTCAGGGCCGTGGAAGAGCCAGTGCCCAGCCGGAAGAATTGGGGAACAACCCCAGGCAGGGGTGCATCATGATAGGGCACACACACACACACACACACACACACACACTAGGGCAACTTTAAAGACAAATAAACACATTATAATGCTGAATGATGTTTAAAAACAACACTTTTTCTAAGGGAACCCAAACAGACTATCAACATGGAAACGGACGTCACATTGGCCGAAAGCAAGACGATCTTCTAATCGATCTACAGCGTTAAAAGTCTCTTTTATTTCAGAAACAAAAGATAAAATGACATATCTGATTACCCCAGCTAGTACTGGTTGAGGGGGCTTATCTTTTAGCCATGTCCGGAACGCGGCCGCCATCTTAAAAGCCGCCATATTGGATCAAGGGCAAGTTTTTTTTAATCTGAAGGTGGTCATGTAGGATATCAAAGAAGATGAGAATTGGATCAGAAATCGATCGGTGCGATCAGATTTGTAATATCTGTTATGGTTCAAAAGTTAATGGACCATTAGAGAGCACAGTAAGAAATAATGAAATAAAACATAAATAACAGAGCGATATTCCATCCCATAATGCCGTCAAGATGATTATTTTCTCTGTGCTGTAGCCCAGAGTCGATGGACGAGAACTCTATTAGATGGAATGAAATCCAAAAAAGTGGTGAAGAAAACGGCAGCTTTAATTCCACACCTCCATTTCATTGGTGTCCCTCCGAGGCCGTTTCAGTCCGGACCTGACGGTCTCCCGGGCCCGAATCACACGGTGTAATTGCTTTCCATCATGCACAGGCACCGGATTAAATCGGGGCAATTTGGGTTTTAATAATCTCTCGACTCTTTCAATCAGCCCGGCAGTTTGGGATCTGAAGGCACCGACGATCAGGGTCTGAAAATAGCCGTCCAGGGTCTAACGGCTCGGTGCTAATCAACAGAAGGTCGGGACTCCGAGTCAAGAGACTCTTGATGGAAAATCAACAAAGTGCAACGAAAACAAGGTGCAAAACAAAGGCAAGACGTGTCCCAGATATGAACCGGGCCCGTTCCGAGAGCCTGAGCAGGTCCATCGGCTCGGGGAGTCCAACTTATGTGTTCGCACTACATTACCCAGCATCCACCGCTCCTTTTACCCGTGTTTACATTTATTGCTTTTCCGTTGATTGATCGCCCAACTTGGGATGCCAGCATTACCAATTTTGCGCTTATTGTTTATTGAAATCATTTTCAGGGTTCGAATCTCGTGGACGGGCGGCACGGGGCCTCGGTGGGGGGGCATGAGGTACTCCGGCTTCCTCCCACGGTCCAAAGACGTGCGTGTTAGGTTAATTGGTGTCTCTAAAGTGGCCCTTCATTCCTCCCAGTGTCCACCTGGGTTTACTCCGGGTACTCCGGTTTCCTCTCACAGTCCAAAGACGTGCGTGTTAGGTTAATTGGTGTCTCTAAAGTGGCCTGCTGCATGGATTAAGCAGAAGATAACGGATGGACAAATGAACGGTTTTTGCAGAACAGACACGCTGTTTAGTGATCTGTCCACTTTTTTAAAAAAAAAGCCCGCACTCGGGCAGCGGTCTCAGCCGGCACAGGTTAAGGCGAGCAAGCTCAGACCCGTCCAAAGCGAACGGAACTCATTCAGAACGGGTCGCTTTGTGAGGATGACGAAGCGAAGCCTCCCGGCGTTTCTCCTCTCACTTTCTTTCGCTCCAGCGTCGTCGCCCTTCTCTCGTCAGACATGCCAGAGCTGAGTGAATCATCTTAATCAGCCCAGCCTCAGGTTACGGATCCCAGGCTCCAGGGATTCGTGTTTGGTTCTCAGCGCTAAAATAATAACCATACAACATCCCTCCCTCCCCTCCCTGCACAGACATGCTTGATCTCAAATCCGCGAGGGAAATTGCGTTCGCATTTATTCGCAACGCTGTGCGTGAATACTTTCGGTCCGGTTCCGCCTGGTCGGTACACACGGGTCGTGTTTTAGGGAGGCACGGATCGTTCCCGTTCCCTAATGCGCCCCGGGTGTGTTTACCCGCCTCGGGAGGGGATCACGTACGCTCTGGGTTATGGGAAAACTCATTAAGACCCATCTAATGGCGGCCACACAAACTCGTTGTTTAAGTTCGTTATTTAATGCGCCAGCAGCTGCTCTGCCTGCAACGGACGAGTCCTCCCCCGCGTCCCGGGCTTGGTACGGTCCCACCAAGATCCCCGCTGGGCTCAGCACCGCGACCTGAACTGTAATGCAAGTAAAACTCCAGCAGCTCGAACCCCTGACACAAAGCATCATGTCCTGATCGTCTGAGTTTGGCTGAGCCCGTGCCGATGGCGGCCCCAGGAGTGGCGCCTGGCGTGACCGTCGGGCCCGGTAGCCCATCCGCCTCAAGGTTGTGGAGACCCAGAGTTGTTTAGCCAGAACGTCAGGCGTCGAACGTGGTTATTTTCGCCCAGAGAACTGCCCTCGCTGGATGTTTTGTCTTCTTTGGACCGGTGTGCATAAAGCCCTACAGGGGGCGCTGTGGGTGAAAATCCCAGTAGATCAGCAGTTTATAAAATACCCAAACTGGCAAGCAAGTCTAAAGTCACTTAAAATTGTCGTTTTTTTTCTTTTTCAGAAGCTCGTTTGTTTCGACAAATTGTCTTCATGATGCCTACGTGAAGCTTGGCGGAGGTGGGATTCAAACCCTGGACCTCCCGGTTCACGGTCCAGTCCGGTTACGAAGGTGTGTAAGAGCCCAGGGTCACTTCTAAGCAACTAAAGGACTCCCACGTCGGCCAGAGCGCCGAACAACATTTACGTTTCCGTTATTTAGCAGATATATTTATCAGGGCCACTTACAATTCATACAGTCTTACAATCCAACCAATAAGGGTTAGGGGCCTTGCCCAGGGACCCAACTGTGGCAGAGGTGAGGGTTAGGGTTCTGGTCCAGCGTCTTAACCGCTAGGCTACCACAGAGCACAACGGCAGGCGCTTCGGTAAAGCTGATAACGAGAAGAATTTTTGTTTTAGTTTTCATGACGTCTAATGCAGCTGCATTTTGCGAACACCAGAGGGTGCTGGTAATACGTCATATAAGGCGTGTCTTCCATTCTATAACAGGAACTGGAGTTAGGTGAGATAAATAATAATGAGATAAATAATAATGAGATAAATAATAATGAGATAAATAATAATGAGATAAATAATAATGCTTCTCTACAAACAGTGAGCGCATCTCGTGTTATGGACTTTGCACGTGGTTGGTTTTAAAGTCTGACAGGAAAAAGATCGAGACTTTTCGAAGTTTTGTTTCTATTTCGTGTTTCGGAAAGTTCAGTAAAAGCCCCGGGCAAGAGCGTGAAGCTGTAACTCCAGTTCCTATGGTAGGATGGAAGACACGCCTTATATGACGTACTACCAGCACCCTCTGGCGTTCGCAAAACGCAGCTGCATTAGACGTCGTGAAAACAAAAACAAAAAAATCTTCGCATCCGGACGCATGCCTCGTTACCAGTCCGTGCCGCTGTTGTTCGGCTCTCTGGCCGACGTGGGAGTCCTTTAGTTGCTTAGAAGTGACCCTGAAATCTTACACATCTTCGTAACCGGACTGGACCGTGAACCGGGAGGTCCAGGGTTCGAATCCCACCTGTGCCAAGCTTCACGTAGGCATCATGAAGACAATCTGTCGAATCAAACGAGCCTCAGAAAGGGGAAAAAAACGGGCGATTTTTTTTGCTGGCTTGAGCATTTTGGAAACTGTATTTCAGAAATCTACTGGGATTGTCACCCACAGCGCCACCTGTAGGGTTTACGCAGAGTTGAAGCTGTCCCCGAGGCTATCTAGACGGGCTAAAGGAGGAACGAGGATGCCATGACGTCTGCTGTAGACGGAGCGGCGTTATTTCACCGCTTTATCTCTCCAGCTCAGAGACAGAGAGAGAGATGAAAGAGGCTCAGGGTGCAGGTACTTTTCATTTCCTTTGAAAATATATATTTTTTTATCTCCGCGCGCACGCACGCACACACACACACACACACACACACGCACACACACACACCAAGGGCCTCATGCTGTTCTGTTGTGCAGACTGACCCTCTGCTGGCATATGTTGAAGCTCCGAGTGTTCTCTATAAAGCCACGCTCTGTGAAGCGCACCATGCTAACGCCAGATGCTGGCGGCATCATTCCGTACCGCCCGCCGAGGGACTCCAAAATCATCTCTGATACAGGAAGCAGACATGACATGACAAACACCGCTGTAATTAACACCGCCTAACCTGGGATCGGTGTTTAAGGTGCAGTCTTGCTTACAGTAATGAAGGCCGATTGTTTTATTATATTTTAGTTTTACACTGCTCCTCATTCACTGCCCCCTCATGCTCCGGGTCTTGCCACAAGAGGGCCTAAAAATCACGTATGGAGCTGCCCTATAAAAAGGCTCTTAGAGGCTACTTTGGGCCAGATTACCTCTTGGAGATTGGGCATCATTGGGCTGTGAGGAGCAGGATGGTCGTTACCGTGACCTGTTCTCCATCTGGGCCCTTCTGACCTGGCTGTTATTAGGTGTGTGTGTGTGGGGGGGCAGTGGTTCCTTAAGGGGGCACACACATGGACCCCTAGTACAAAGGATTGCTTATAGAGCTTATAGAGCTGCCCTATAAAAAGGCTCTCAGAGGCTACTTTTGGTTATATGACCTCTTGGAGACTGAGAGGGGCAGGATGGTTATTACCGTGACCTGTTCTCCAACTGGGCCCCCCTAACCCAGGGAGCAGTTGTTCCTTAAGGGGGCACACACACATACACAAGGTGCCCGGACAGACCCCAGTACAAAGGATTGCTTATAGTTCTAAGTGGACAGGACACTAGTCAAGTCCCTGGAAAAGACGCCTTGTTGGTAACAACAGGGTCACAAATCTTTTTTTGATTTACGTATAAATAAACACATTTTATGATGTAGGCTTTATGATGAAATTGAGCTTCCCCTCCTTGAAAGACCTGCATCCACCACTGCTCGAAGTGCCCCCAACAAACTAAATACCTCGGGGGTTACCCGCCCATACCAGTCCATCGGCCCTAATAATCCCCCGGACTTAACCACTATCTCTAGGGAACACGGTAGGGCGCAAGTGCGCCGGCGGTGAGACGCTCAAACCGAAAGGTGATGGAACCCACTAACCAAAGGTCCTTGTGATGATATATAAAGCGGACACAAAGCCAAACCCAGAGTGGTGCCCCCTGATGGATGGTGCCAGCAGTGTGCCCCTACAAATTTCAGCTGAATTGTTTTTGCGCTTCCAAGCCGCAGTGCATTCTGTCTTCATCGCTGCACCACTGCACTCCCCTCCCCTCCCCCCTCCTCCCTTCTTTCTTTTGTTTTTCCCCTTCTTTCTTTTAAAGAAGATAGATTTCTTTTTTTTTACGGCCGCCTCTCCCCCAACCTCTGTTTGTCCTCTTTAAACTTTGGCATGACTTTGTCATGAACTGTCTGATGAAAAACAGGTATCTCCAGGAGCCCAGGGTTTCAGGTCCTCCTCGGGGAGGCCGATTCAAACGAATCAAAAACGATGAGTTTTAGACACGTCTGGCTTTCAGACAGAACTCACGGCTCCGGATAAGGTTAAGAGACGACTCCAAACATTCAAAAACATGCTTTGTCGTCTCAATGCGATATTATCGTCTCGCTTTAATGCCGTCCACGAGCGAGCTTTTTTTTAAAAAAAAAAAATGTATTTATCAACATGTTGATAAATCCTCATTAAATACAATATTTATAAGGATTTTTTTTTTCTCTTAATGAAAACGGAGAGTATAAAGGTTCAGCGGGACGTGTTTTCATAATTGACCTTAAATCGTTTCATAAACACACAAAAATAAACGAGAGCGTTTTTTAATTTTGTCACTCGTAACTCATCGATTGTCCTGTGATGTTAAATTAAATAGAAAGAAACATACGAGTTATAAAGTGTTGGTCCGAAACACACACACACACACACACACACACACACACACACACACACACACACACACACACACACACACACACACACACACACCTCTCTCCTCATGCTGTGTTTTGGCTGGTAGATCTGCATCGTCTCTTCTCTCATTCACCACTCAAAACCTTCAAAACACAGTCCAGCAACCTTGAGAGAGGAGAAAAAAACATGAAACCATGGCAACGGTGCTGTGGAGATTCTTCAGCTTCTTTGATTTTTGTCTCCAGCGTTATGGAAACTGATCACAAGCACTACAGTCAAATACTACTAATTTATTTCTATATTGATTTATGGTTCAAAGTCACATTTTTCACTGTATTAAGGAAAAATTGATCCATGTGCTGGCTTCTCTCTCGCTCTCTCTCTCTCTGTGCTTGATGGGTGTGTGATGTTGTGAGTTGCATGTGTGAGTTGCATCACATGCTGTGATGTGACGTGTAGCAATGTGCAGGTGCAAACTACTTAAATCACTTCAGCATTTTTTAGTATCTTTATTTCCATTCTCTTGAGTGCTGACTTTATCTTGGGGACGGTTTCAGAAGCTCCTCCAGAAACTCTGGGCACCTATCTTTGGGTGTGGCCTTGGTGTGGGGGGGGGTGTAAAAACTCAGTCCAGGCACATGCCAACTAGATTTAGCTCAGGCAAGTGTACTAAACCCAAATCAGTGACCACGTTGTGGCTTTTAATCAAATCCTAACCTCAAGATTAACCTTAATTCTTAGACTATCGATGTAATTTTCCTGTTGGAGCAAATAGTTATTGTTTAGCTGGCTGACAGGAAAAACACCAGGGAAATAGAGAAAGTTTGGGCACCACAAGCCTTTGCAATGCAGCCCACCAGCATTATATGCACGCATTTAATGGTTTCTGCACACTTCTCAGTTCTTTGATCTTTTCTGAATTACCTGCTTGTTTTGCAACAGGAAATGCAATGTGCTGTCACAAAACAACAGTTCATCTATCAGTAAGTGTGTGTATGTGTGAGAGAAAGATGTAAGGATAGACTTACATCTGAGTAGAGCTTTACCATGAGATAAGATTTGATATTACATTTTTAAATGGTATATCCCCAAGGCTAAGTTTGCAAAATTAGGGTCAAGTGGTATGGTGATGGAGTCCCGTGATGGGCCAGCATCCCATCCTGGGGGGATTTCACCTGCTTGGAATGCATTCCAGGACTGTTTTCAAGATACAGTCAGAAACCATCACCAATGAATGCTGTTTGTTTCCCAACAGCACAGGCTTGCAGTTGTGATTTAAAGGTGAGGTAAAGGTTTGGAGGTGAGAAGAAATAAAATATGGCATGTGCAAGAGTTTGGGCACCTTTCCAGCTGATCCACAATATTTTGGCAAGCTCTCAGAATGTATATCTATACGCAGGTATGTATAAATTGTAGACGTATCAATTTAATTATTTAATAGGTTCAGGTAGAAGTATGGACAGGATGCCAGCTCATCACAGCTCCTATCAGGGAATCACCCCTTATTAAACGTGACCGGAGGGCACACCTTAGAGCTAGCAAAATATTGTCTAATAAAACTGTAATGTTGGTGCTCAAGTGGCAGTAAATATTCTGCTGCAATATTATGAACATGTCATACTTAATTTCTTCCCACCTCCAAACCTTTACCTAACCTCTGAACCACCACTACCACTACCACAACCACCACTGTGCTTTTGGGAAACAAAAAGCTTTCATCGGTGATGATTTCTGATTGTATCTTGAGTTGGTCGGCTGACTCTAATCTCAGTTGCTGGCCTCTTAAGCACACAATCTTCTAAAGCACCAGCTTTGATCTTGAGTAGGGGTGGTCAAACTTGATATCACACTCCCTGTGAGTGACACATTAAATGCCTCAGAGAATTTAAGAGATAAGATAACTGGCATTAAAGATTCATGCAGGTGCAAATTAAGAAATAATGAGATGCGTTTTCCTCATAAGGGACACCCCAGGTTTCTTTGGCGATTGTAACTTGTTCTGGTCGGCAATTAAATTTGAGAGTCTAAAATGAATTCAAATCACTATAGTCTGAAGAGTAAGACTCTGGAGGCTAATGTGTGACAGAGCCATACTTGCATCTTCATCAACATCTAATTTGATCTGGTAAGAGCCAGGCTAACACCTGCAGCCAGCGTTTCCCAGCACCTAGCCAAGACTTGATGGATATGAATGTTTTCACCTCTGTCATGTCACCTCTAGGACAACTGATTTTTCCTATCATTGTATTTGTTTACGGCAGCTTTGTTGCACAGGAGGTTGTGTTGTTGCTGCCCAGCTCTGCCAGCACAGAACTAATCCAGATTAAGCCTGTGTGAAGTTTGGTATGTTCTCTGTCCCAGTGGGATTTCAGCAACTATGCTTATGTCCTTTAATATCCCAAAGACATGCAGCCAGGTGAAGCAAATGTGGATCAGTGGTTCCGACTCCTTACTACTGACTTTAACTCTTGCTTCCACCAAGCTGTCACTACCCTGTGTAACACCCTGACCAAGGTTCTTATCTGCTCAGCTCAGTTGGATGGCCTACAGGAAAGGATATGTCAACATAAATATAGTTGCCATGTGGTGTAGCTGTATCACTGCTCGGGCAGTTCTACTGGACTAGTCTTTTGTCCCACCATGACCTTGGGCAGGATAAAGCACTGCCTGTGGATGAATAAACAAATAATAATTGACAAATAATGCCCTTGACAGTTCTTGCAGGCAAGCTGCTTTACTAAAGCATCACAACAACAGGCCAGTACTAACTGCCCCTAGGTGTAAATGTGATGTCCTCACACTAACTTTCCCAACCTTCCTGAACATACAATAGATAAAGAGATAACTGGGTACTACAAGATTACCTGTGTACCCTAGACACATGCCAGTAGGTGGATTAGCAATTCTACAGTAGTTAGCCATGTGGGGTGAAAGAACAATGTCGTAAGATGGACTGGCACCCTGTCAAGGCAGTTTAGTCACACCTTGTGCCCAGTTTTCCTGGATAGGCCATGGACCAAACCTCAAGTCAAGTCAAGTTAAGGCAGATCCATTGTATTAAAGCAGCTTCACCAATTTACACTGCTCACAAAAAGAAGATTAGGAGATATGAGCAGTACATATTGCCTTCTAATAGCCGAAATTAAGGCAGGTCCAAAATGAAGCAAGCCTGGGGTGACAGTGGAATGGAAAAACTGTCTAATGAAGAAACCTTGGGAGGAGCAAGACTCAAAAAGGGACCCGACCTCCTTGGGTGGCATAGGAATTAAACCCAGTTATGTAATTCAGTAATAGTAATAGTAATAGTAATTGTAATAGTAATAGTAATAGTAAGCGTACTGATGATAACTTAGTCAGTTTGATTTTGGAATGTAATCTGAAGGATCGTAAATGTTCTGCAGAACCCTACAGTTTTGTATTAACCTAATAAAAACTGCCTGTAGCTCTAGCCGTGTGTGTTTAGGTGGATAAATATGACCCATTTTTCTCAGGGCTCGATGCTAAATGGCTCGGACAGGGTCGGCGTGACTCAGCCCGCTCACAGCTACACACTCCTACGCTGCTCATCACAGCATGAAACGCATGAGAACACACACTCAAATGAATCTAATCAAACGAAAGGCAGGAGGAGGCGGCACTTAAGAAAACGAGCAGATGACCTTTCCACTGGGGCATTGTACGTTTAATGTATGAATGTGTTTACTAGTGAGACCGAAGAATGCCATTACCATGATCACGTCAATTAGCATGGCAACAGTGCACTTTTCATCCAGCTCTCCTCATTTCATTTCCAGAGTGTGCACTGAGGAAACAATCAAATCTGTGCTCTAGAGGCTGGGCATTTGCCAATATTAGGTGCATTTCTCTTCATTCTGACGTGCCACACTCCATTACTGTACGACGTTCCTCTCAAAGTTCCATCTGTAACAGCAAATAAACTGCAAATTAACAAGAAATACGGTCACTGTCACTGAAGCTGGAACAGTAAAAGAACACGTGTTACTAATCAATCGTCTTTCAATTACAACGTTTTCACCTGCTGCATGACTCTGTAGCAAATGAACACCTAAGGTCCAGTTCTAAACTCATTTATTCAACACTATAAGGCTTTTTAGAATGGACCAGTCTCAAAGCAGCCATACCATTCTTTATTATTTAGACTCAAAGCCCATATGAGCACTCCTATGATGATGCTGGCAAGGAAAAACTCCCTAAAGTTAAAGAAGAAACTTTGGGTGACCAAAAACTCAAAGATGTTACATGCAAGAAACAAGACTACCTAATAAATAAGTTTATAGTAATTGTTTAAATAAACATAAACTAAATGAGTGAACAGCAATAACATATTAAAAGAAAATACAAGCAAAAAATATATAATAAAATCTATAGACTATGATAGATTAAACATATGCAATAATAATAGTAATAATAATAAAAATAACAACAATAATAATAATAATAATAATAATAATAATAACAATAATATAATAATAAATAATATAATAATAATATAAATTCAAAATAATAATATATGTAATATAAAATAATAATATAACAATAATAATAATAATAATAATAATAATAATAATATTAGTAGTAGTAATAATAATAATATGTAATATAAAATAATAATAATAATAATAATAATAATAATCATAATATTAGTAATAATAATAATATGTAATATAAAATAATAATAATAATAATAATACAATACAGTATTATGGACAGTACAATAGAGAATAGGGTATAAAACAATACAATAATGGACGTGCACTTGATCTGACTGTTTGGTATTATTTATTCCTCTCACATTTTGGCCTACTCAGTTCTCCAGGGTGGGCCTTTATGAGAAAAGGGCTGTAGGTCCCTCCATATAACTCGAAGCTTTCACCCACTTGGTAGATGGTAGATTTCTATGGCATGAATAAATCCACGGGGAGGAACAGATAATAAATGGAGGAACATCCATCTACAGCTTTTATCAGATAACCTTATCCAGAGTGATAACTACTATAGTCATGTAGAATTCACTCCATAGGCACTTTTACATCAGAGGAACTGTTTCATTGTTCTTAGTTCTTAGAATTGTGCCCCCTTTCTTGTATTCACATCACATAAACTGGGGAGCCACTCAAGTGCCATATTTTGAAGTTTCTACAACAAGTGCCACATTTTATATCATACTGACTAACATAAAACTGTGTCCTGGCCCTGTGTGCCCCATTAAGCAAAGACACGTGCCAATCTTGCATGACTGTGAACTTTTGAGTATCAAATAGGGATGTTAGTGAATATTTA
The DNA here is from genome assembly GCA_033117975.1 of Parotocinclus spilosoma. Lineage (NCBI taxonomy): Eukaryota > Metazoa > Chordata > Actinopteri > Siluriformes > Loricariidae > Parotocinclus > Parotocinclus spilosoma. Next base: position 1,947 of record JAVSBV010094434.1, on the reverse strand, counting down.
AATGCCCTGCAACCCAGTTATTTTACACAAGCAACAGCCTGGAAGTGAATGTCCTGAGTCTTGTGTTAGTGAGTGGGAAAGGGTAATAAACTAAACTTTGGTTAAACAGAGTTACACTCCTCTCCATGATTATCCTGGAGCAGACAGAAGACAGCAAATAGATTGCAGTGTCTTATTGTTCCCATTTAAAGCCATAAGGCAAGTGCATGCTGGGTTCACCGAGTCCACAGGCATGGGTAAGTCACGACAATCTGACACTGATAACACACTAGCTTCCCTATACTTTATTTGCAGCTTGGCTGGTTTGGCTAAATATATTTCTTCCTCATCAGCAACAACATAAACGAGAATTTTCATCCTGCTCTCTCAAGCTTTCACATTCTATAGTGCTTTAGAAAGGGACAGACAACGAATTGAACCAAGAGTCTGGCTGTGCTGCTTAAAATTGAACCGTCTTCCAACGACTGTCAAATCCGGGACCAGAGAACAGCAGGACATATTTAAATAGCATTCCAAGCTAACGTGCCAAGTTACATCACACAGCACAGAAAGCACAGTTTGAAATGGAGGAAATGTGCTATGTGAAATACAGATGAAAAGGTATCTTGTGAAAATACCTTTTCTACTTATTTACAATACAGTAGCATTAAAAAGACTATGGTAATGCCATTTTGATCAACAATCTATTTCACAGAACGTCGTTAAACAGCACATACCTGCAATAATCATCAATAAGAATAAGAATCTAGCAATGAGTCATTGTTAAATATAACATAAACTATATAAAAGCATGCTCACTGAGCTAAAACATGATGTGGTGTTATCATGTTTTCTCCAACTAAAAGTGTTTCAGAGACGTCAAAAGATCCATTCAGCTCACAATATCTACTTCTTCCAAACGTATATTTGGTGGTGGATCTACAATGGTGGAAAAGAAAAAACACTGGATCAAATTATTTCCTTGCTTAATCAGTATCTAGGTATCTAACGAGGAAGTCACTTCTGATTTATATTTACAGTAATTAGCAGACGCCCTTATCCAGAGCAACTTGTGGGTTAAGGGCCTTGCTCAGGGACCCAACTGTGGCAGAGGTGGGATTTGAACCCTGGACCTTCTGCTCCATAGTCCAGAACCTTGGGCCAGACTTTTTTAATTGCTTGTTCTCGGATGTCCCTACTTCTGAGGAGGGAGGGGAAAAAAATAAAACGAAATCTTTATTTTCCAGCACTTTTACATTTTTTGAGGACTATGTGGAATCAATACAAGGAAGGAGGAAGAAATGAATTTTTTGTATTTATTTTAAAATAAAATTTATTTAACCTCCAATTAAATTAAAGTGAATCTGGAAAAAAATTAAATAAACAAAAGAAAACTGTTGGCGGAAAAAGATATTCATATTCATTTGAACCATTGGTGCTGTGGCGGATCCGAGAAATAGCAAAAAATATATATATATATTTTTTTGTATTTTTTAAATATGATTGTCGGGGGATCCGCGAAACGAGCAATCAAAAAAGTCTGGCCTTAACCACTAGGCTACCACAGTCCCACACTGAACCCCACCCATACACCCTACTGAACACAGTATGGGGGCACTCTGGTCCACTTTGACATGTTTCTGTTCACCCCCATTAATATATCACTTACTAATCAATCCTTAATCACAATAACTGAGTTTGCTTCTCATTTATAAAATTTACCAACTTTCTTTACCTTTTCATTTGCTTTTCTGCGGAACTTATGTGATAAAATTAAATGCTTCTTTTTTAATCGCTTTATATTTATTTTGAAACATCCCATCATTTTTGTGAGCCATATACAGTCGAATTCGGTTAATGGGACCACATCGGGACGCGATAGTTTTGGTTATAATAACCGGCTGGTCCGATTAAACAAACATGACCTATGTTACAAGACGGGACGTGCTATGTAACATATTAAATGTT
>JAVSBV010094107.1:0-22779 GCA_033117975.1 Parotocinclus spilosoma | reverse complement strand
GAGAGTGTGTGTGAGAGTGTGTGTGAGAGTGTGTGTGAGAGTGTGTGTGAGAGTGTGTGTGAGAGTGTGTGTGAGAGAATCTTAGTGTGGTTTTGTGGCTGTGTGTGTGGGGGTGTGAGCGTGGTGTGGGTGTGGGGTTTGTGTGGGTGTGTGTGGTGCTTGTGTGGGTGTGTGTGCATGAGTGAGTGAGCGAGAGTTCATTATATCTGTTTTCAGTACAGAATTTATTTTTTTTTAAGCAAAGAGGTCGACTTCATTATCCAACTGGAAAACTCATAAACAGTAGCAAATCTAGCAAGCCTGTCCGGCTTTCACCCCAGGGTTTGTAAACCCCTTAACAACTCCAGTAAATTTCAGCAAAAATGCCCCACAAAATGTTAATAATTAATGCTCTTCCCCTACTCTGTTCATCTTCATATTGATTGCACCCTTTGAGTAAATATCCATCCGCTAATGATCAGTTCCTGAATTATTACCCTCTGCTTTCCTCTGGCTCTTTTGTGAGTGTCTGTGGTGCAACTCAGATGCTTATAAAAGCCCTGTTCAAAGAATATATAAAGACTTAAATATTTATGAATTATTTCATCCACTCAAGTTTCAAACAGGTGCTGATCAGACACATCCTTCTAGATCCCTTTCTTGCATGTCCATCTGTAAATGCTAATACATCTCATAGGTCTGGACTCTGGTCTGCTGGTTGCATAGTGTAGTGTCTAATAAGCCTTGGTGATGGGCCACTAGCCTGGCATTAATTGTTAATTAAGCTCCAAATACACTCAGTGGGGAGAACCTATATAAAGTACAGGGAAAGAACCCAGCAACCGAACGGTACCAATAAGCTCTAAATAGTTACTCCCACTATTGAAAAAAGTATGACAACCAACAGCGTACATGCCAGACGAACCCACTTTTACCTAGTAAAATGTCTCATTTTAAGGAGTTAATGCCCCCCTTCCTGCTCACAGCATCTTTCTTTTTGTCCTGCCTTGATTTGGCCGTAATTATTATTTCTTAATTATATTATTATACGATTTTGTACTGTTAAAGGATGAAGGTACAGTTGCTTTGGCATGCACAGGTTTATCTCTGATTTAGCTTTTCACACCCCGCTAGCGATTTATGTTAAAAAAATGAAGTAACGATAAATATAGCAACATTTTGCACAAAAGCTACTTTTCGCAAAAAGAATCACAAAATCTGTCCCATTAGCGAGAGGCGCGGTTCTCTCTGTGTCTCCTCTGCTCTGGGAAACAGCAGCACACAGTGGCATGGAAAAGTTTTTGTAACCCTGGTAAAAAAAAATTACTGGGTATCGTTAACATTTAAGGAAGTTAAAGTTGCTACATGACCACCTTCCCATCGGAAAAACCTGATCCAATTAGGTTGCTTTAAAGATTGCGGCCATGTTCTTGACATAGAAAAAAAGATAGGTCCCTCAGCCATTACTTGTTGAGATATTCAGATATATCATTTTTTTTTTGTTTCTGAAATAAAAGGGTGTCCTGTGTCTTTTGATTCATCCTGTAAGTGTTTCAGCTTGCTATTTCCTCAGATCGAAATGTATTTAGGAAATGGGAGTTAGCAGGAACAGTGGAGGTCAGGATAAGGTCTGAAAGACAAAAAGAATACAATTCTTAGACACCTGCTCGTAGGATTGCAAAAAAATTTATCCTAACCCATGTTTAACTGCAAAAGACCGGCTGGAAGGTTTAGCAGATTCTGGAGTTGTGGTACATTGTTTAACTGTTCAGTGACATTTGCACAAAGATGGCCGTCATGGAAGAGTCATCAGAAGAGTCATCAGAAGAAAACCTCTCCTGTGGTTTGATTCATATAAACAAGCCTGATGCAATTTGGAAACAAGTCCTATTGATTAAGATGGTTAAAATAGAACTTTGGCAATGAGCAAATGTATGTTTGCTGGAAAAAAAGATTTTATGTGAAGAACACTTTTCCAACCATGGAGCAGAGCGAAGAACGGATTCAATGGAATTCCAGCAAATTCTGGAAGCAAACACAAGACAGTCTGTCTCTTTTCAAAGCTAAAGTAGAAAAGAAAGAGCAAAAACCTCAAAATCCACAATAAACTAACTCAATCTGAAATGATTTAACATGGTCCTCACAATCCCCTGATCTGAACTTCATTGAAAATCTGTGAATATGCCCCAAAAGAGCAGTGCATGCAAGACAGCCCAGGAAGAATGGATAAGAATCCATCAAACCACAATTTAAAGACTCTCGGCTACTGTAACACTACTGAGAGAAGCGGAGCCAAACGCAGTTAGCGATAATAGAACTTTATTAAGTCCAAAATCGTAAACCGTTAGCCTAGCCAAAAGTCATACACATGAGAAAAGCTAGAAACTAAGTCGGGGGAAGAAAGGTCGAAACACAATAAGAGGCAAAACTAGATATATTTACGAGAGCCTGTCACAACTGGAATGAACCGAGTAGATCAGCGAGGAAGTAAAGTGAAAGAGGGCTTCAATAGAGGAAGTGATAATGAGCAACAGATGTGTGTAATTAGTTTTAAGGTAATTCCGATCGTGCAAATGAGTGGGTGTGGCCTGCTGGGCAGGATGACTGCGCATGTGTGACAGCTACAAAAAGCTGAGATACTTGCTAAAGGGGCTAAGTACTAAGTACTAACCATAAAGTTTGCCCCAAGGTTTGGCATTGGGCTCTTTTTCTTTTTTTGAAAATTCTGCCCAAAAGGGTGCCCAATCGTACACTGTATATAGTGTATGGCATCTCACATGATTGATTATAGAGCATAGTTTAACTTCATTTTGTGATTTTGTGGATTTCAATGCCTTAATTAATATGAATGTACTGTTGTTATTTTGAAAGATACTTATACATGTGGTTTGTTTGGTTTATCCTGTACAATAATCTTTGGTATTCAAGAAAGTATGCATAACCGAAACTGTTATTTTATGTTAGTGTTGTATTTATTGAAAGTGGAATGAACTCATTCCCTGATTTTGGCTTATAGTTTAAAGTTTTTGACCTGTGTTTTGTGTTTAGGAATGGTCACCTTCACATAACCTGAAAAGTCTGAAGAAAAAGCAGATGGCAGCACGTGAGGCCATGGCGAGACAGACTACACTGTCGGATGCAGAGCAGACCAGCGTTGAGTCCTCTGTTATCAGGTCAGACTTCAAAGGTCATCTTCTCATCACAGTGAGGCCATGAGTCTCTCAAATCACACTAATTTGTCTGCACAATGCCCAGTTTAAACTGTGAATTTTAAATGACTGGGAAATAGGGCTCTACATACCAGTCAGCCAGACAAAACTGTCCAAACAGAGCTAAAGTCAAGAATTAGGTCTGCATTCTGAATACCAATGGACATAGTTGACCTCCTTACTAATGCATGTAACCCCGCTCTGAATAGGGCTAGGGTATAGTGGTAATGAATTCCAGTATTAATCTGTATAAACTAGCAAACACACTGAAAAACAGTAAAGATTTTAAACTAAAATGACTCTTAACATTAACATTATAGTTTAACATTTATTATGACTATTTTTAAATTGCATTTAGAGGTTGTTAATAATATAATTTTCTCACCAATTTTATTAATGTTATTTTTTCTATATCATGATATAAATTTTTTTTGGGACATGACATTTATTTATTGGCATTTTTTGAGACTGAGCTAATGACAAACTTCATTAAGCTTCAACAAATTATTTTTATGTCCAGGAGCTCTGGATAGATGTCTAGTGTTAGAGCTCCAGTACTGTGCAGAAGTCCTAAAGCCACCATTAGTTTGGATGATTGGATGTTAAAAGAGTGGTATAGCAACCATTCATATGTATTTCTTAGTCTTCTTAGTCTTAGGCAAGTATTTAGTGTGACCTCCCCTAATGCTGAAATATGTGTCTTATCTGGTGGCTTCAGTGGGATGCCAAGTTTACCTTTTTATAGTCCTAAAAAGCCTCAACAAGCCTTCTGCTTCTGCTAGATGTGACAGAAAATGTCAGGATCTCCATACAGACAATATCAAAGGCTGAACTGAATAATGAAGAACAACGGTTCTTCCTGTTCTGAGTCTGGCTCCTCTCAAGGTTTCTTCCTGCATGTCTGAGTCTAAGGGAGTTTTTCCTTTCCACCGTCTTGCCCAATGGGTGTTTTTCTTCTTGTTTGAAGAGGCCATGTCTAACATGTTACTGTGTCTGTATCTCAGTCTGTTACAGGATGCAGAGAGCAAGGCAGAGACAAGTCAGGGTATCTCTGCCCGTGAACACTTTGTGTTTACTGACACAGATGGTCAAGTATACCACATTACTGTGGAAGGCAACATTGTGAAGGATGGTGCACGCATCCCCCCTGATGTGAGTAAAAGTGATGGTAATAATGGGTGGAATGTTGGAATGTTTGGGGTATCTTATTATGAACACCTGTACAAGTACTCTTGCATGCAATTATCTAATCAACCAGTAATTATGACAGGAATGCAGTGCATAAAATCATGCAGGTATGAACTAGTGGTCAACTTATATGGGTTCCTTATTGGCATGTGGATATTTAGAGAACAAGGTGACCATTGGCTAATACGTAATGCCAATATCACATTATGGAACATGCAAATATGAAAAAAAACAGTGTCATTGCCGTCACCTTTCCTCTTGCTCTGGGGCACAAGGCATCCATATTTTCCGAAATAAAGACCTGGAATACAGATTTATCTGACAAGACGTTGTCAACCAAGAACAGAAAGCAGAAGCTGCAGCAGACACAGACATATCAGGTGCACCAAACCTGAACAGCTGAAGACTGTAAAAACTTAGACAGGTCTGCTAAATCTTGACTTCTGCTGAGTCATACAGATTAAATTTTGGCACCATCTGCATGAATCCAAAGTCTTGTGGCAGTCGGAGTTCTGTAGATGGTGTAATGATATGAGGGATGTGGAGAATCTTGGCATACAAATGCCAGTCAATTAATTAAATGTCAAGACCAGTTTGAATATTATTGTTGACAGTGTTCAACTCTTCAGGTCCACAATATACCCATTATCTAATGCCTACTATAGCAGTGCATCATGTAAATTCAAAAGGACGTTTAGTATAACTGAAGTGCTTGGTGAGTGTAGATGTTATGTATCTAGGACAATAGGGCTGAATATTGCAATATGTTGCAGTTGTGCGTAGATTCATGACACATGATTCAAATTAAGTACTTACTTTTCAAGTTTGTAACAATACAATAAAAAGTCAAGGTGGATAAATCCTAATGCGAGGCACCGTATGTGGAATGCAGAATATCTAAAAGCACAAAGTGTCTAGATGTAGAACAAAAGGTAATATTTATCTTACATTTTACATTTTGCATCACCATCTTTTGAAAGCAAGAAAAAAAGGTGTTCTTACATGTACTTTGACTTTATTTTATTCCAAATAATATTGCAGAATCCAAACTTACTTTTTTGTTATATTATAATATGCAACCATTTCCTCATTTGCAGCCTGCAACACATTGCAAAAAGGTTGACACAGGACAGTTTAGGGCTAGCAAAGTGTTTGATTAAAAAAAAAAAAAAGAAGAATAAATAATTTTTATTCAGGTGATGTCAGGTGTTTAGGTGAGTATAATCTTGATTTGGTACTTGAGTCTTTGAGAAGCAACTGTGGACAGAGGAGCTCCACTTTGTCAATAGATATATAAGAAGATTATAGAAATTTCCACAATAAAAATAAAAATAATTGCATTTCTGTGATGGCATATTTATTTATCCAATTATTTATTTCAATTGGATACATTCTATACTGCCCCAACTGTTTTCTGATTTGGGATTGTATTTATAAAAAATACAACCATCAAATATATATTAAGAATTATATACGAGAAAGTTTACTAGACGTAAGAATAATTCACTCAGATGCTTTAATCTGGACTCTCCAAACATTTTTGCTCTGCCTACAGTTTTAGTGATTATCAGCCTATAAGTATTTGTATTTTGGTCCTGTTAAATGTCATGTATGTTAAATGGTAGAAAGAAAGTTACACGACAACACATATTTAGGATCTAGATCACTGGCTGTACATATTGTTTTTAGTCAGTCCCCAATATGGGTGCGCAATATTGACGAAAAATTATATCTCGATATTTTCTGTAATTTTGTGGATAACCATAATAAACTATATTTTGTATTATTTAAAAATCTGTTTAAAGTCTTACATTTTACTAGCTTGCACTTATTAAATTATATGAATTATTACTCAGACGTTCTGCTTGACCATAAATCTGCCGTGGTGGAAAACTGTGTGACGTCTTTTAGCTAATGCTCCAGAGTTTGGCGACATGATTCATACAGTTTTGGGCAGAGCAGTTTGACTGAAATATTTTCGGCCAGGCAGTTTATATCTTGAATCTAAAGTGTTTAAAAGTTGTTTGAAGCCATCTCTTTCAACTGCTTGAACGGGCACCATGTCTTTTGCGATGTAATTGGTGAACGCGTTTTTTCTCTCTTGCCATCTGCTGCTTTTTTTTGTCGTAAGGCACTTTTTTAGTGAATGACGCCGCTAAAGTTTGCTAAGTGTGTGTTTTGCCAGACACCTTGGTTGTTTTAGGTTTGTCTTAGACAGCGGGCTCCCGAAGCTTTTCATATTCCTCGTACTCTGTGCGGTGGTTTGTTCTGTTGTTGCTGTCTTGATCAATGTCAGTCTTTTCAAATCCAAACCATCTCCACACGAGTGAAGATGATCCTCGCTTAGGAATTAAATCTAAGGCAGTAGATTGCCCAGTGTGTTCACTCATTTTCAGCTTTAGGTGCGTTGTTTAGGCAGTTATGCTAGCACACAGTATGAGCACTCTCAATGCGCACGCGCAGCAGCCTATTCTAAAGCATGACCTAGTAAATGCGTGGAGCATACTCGATGATGTCAGCCTACGCGTTGTTAACGCGGCAATTAAGATATTATCGTAGACGATAAATATCGCACATCCCTAGTCCCCACATTATTAGATTTTTTTTAGACATTACTTTTTCATGTTTAGTTTTGCTCTCATATCTACTTTCCTTGTAAGCCATTTATTGTTGCTCTGGTAATGGCCATCATCCTTTGATCCTTTTTTATATATCCAGACAGAAAGAAAGGTTTTGTTGTTTTTTCACTACTAGTGGCAAAACTGCTTAAAATACTTTTGTCATGTACAATACAATGAGACTATGGTAGCCTAGCAGTTAAGGACTGTGGACCAGAAGGGCCAGGGTTCAAATACCACGTCTGCCAATCTGCCACTCCTGAGTTCTTAAGCAAGGCCTTTAACCCACAATTAAGGGTGCCTGCTAAACGCTGTAAATGCACCCAAATATACCCTATGTACAATACCTTTAAAAAATTTTATAAATCTGTAAGTGTAAATAAGTTACTGTGTGACAGGACCTTCTTCCACTGTTTAGCGACATTTAATTGGATTGAATTAGATGGCTGTATTTACGGCTTATGTAAAGCATTTGTACATGGATACATGGTAAAACAGAAATCTGAATTCATCTTTCCTTGGACAGCAATCACACTCAAACTGGTCTTCTGCTGCTATAGGTTAGCCATGCTAGGAAACAACAAGTTGTGAGTTAGTTGAAACAGTATTGTATTGGCTATTAGTATTATTGGTAGTATTGTGTTTGTTGAATTATCAACATCCTCCTCTGACCCCTTTCACCAACAAGCTATGTAGCATTAAAGAATGCTTGAAGGAACTGCATACCATGAACTTATGGAGCAGAGTGGAATGCAAGAGGCCTTTGCTTACCTCTGTAAATACACTAGGGGCTCTTTTAGAGACACCAATGCACTTTGGACTCTGGACGGAAACTGGACTACCCAGATAGAACCCACTGACATGGGGTCAGTTTTTTTCCAGAGAATTATGTAGTGTCACTGTCCAGGTAGTAAAATTTCTTTTGCACAGATTTTTGTATTCCATGGAGTGTTTTTTTGTTTTTGTTTTCTATTTGTTTCTTGGCCAACCATCTTTTGTAACACTTGTAACATGATAATCATAAGCTTTCTTCAACATTAGTCACTTTGCATGTTGAAGGTGGTTGTAACTTTAGGCTCCTGCAGAGGATGTTGCATGGGGATTATCAGATTATTAACACCTGCAGTGTGTTTGACAGGATTCAGAGATTCAAGAGGTGGCACAGGGAATGGTTGTTCAATGTGTGGAAAATAGGTTGCAGAGCAGATGTTATTGATTGGCAAAAAGGAGCGAAACTTGCATTTGTGCATGCCAAAGGCTATAGTGTGAAGGAAGTAGCTGAATATGCAGGTGTATCAAAGTTCACTCTCATACGAGTCTTTGAGCAGCGGCAAAAATCTTAGTTTACCAGAAATTCCTGTCAGAATTGTAGCCAAAGGATAAAGCTGTCCGTTAGTAATCACCAGAGTGTTTTATGGCATGTTAATAAATACTGCTTTGCTTATTAGCAATAATTCCTTCTAGAAGTCCTTCATAAGCAACATGTAAAAAATAAACTGCTAGGAACTACATGCTATTAACATATGTTTTAGTAATGTTTTATATTGTATATTGTATGTAGTATTGTATGTTTTACAATTGTAGCTTTTTTTATTGTATGTTTTACAATTGTATGTTTTAATATTGTATGTATGTATTGTATGTCTTTTGTTCTGATTTTATTATGTATGGTGACCTTGAGGCATTATGATGACCTTATGGTGATCTTTAAAGGCACCTATAAATAAAATGTGTTGTTATTATTATTATTATTATTATTATAAAAAACGTATCGTCATTATGAACATGGAGGAGCAGACACACATCGGGATTGGCTTGCAAAATTCCCCAGATGTGAAGTAATTCTAAGTAATTCTTGTAATAGATAGATACGTTTCAGGTACAGGTGACAATTTACTTGTCAGTCTATTTTAAATCAACCTGCAACAGACCTGTATTAGAAATTGATTTTAAATTGTAAAATATTGTAGAGTAAAATTATTTCTCATGCAATTCACAGTTGTTATTCAGTTGCAGTTGTGTTTATTGCATAAATATTTAGAAGCAGAACCTTATTCAGACAGTTTTACACATGTAAGTTCTGAAATGTTGCTCCTAAGCTGCAGAATAGGAAGAATAATGAAGAAAACATTGGTCTGCAAAGGCATTAGGTAGCTAATGTCATGGTAGCTTACTCAATTGTGGTCCTAGAGAGTTATTGATGGGAGATCTGCTAATGCCAGTAATTATGGTAGTGAATTCCATGTTCAGTTAAAAGAGAAACATTAGCAAATCAATGCAGACATCCTTAATACATCAGTAGTTCTGTTACTGGAGAAACATGAATACCGGATTTTTTGCGCTCCTTTCTTAAGGATATTTGCCTATGTAGTTTTAATTGGTCTTGGGTAGCTTACCTTAAATTGTGCTTGTTTGCGTTTATGTTCACTTCAGTTATGGGCCTAAAATATTGTGTGTTAAGCCACTTTATTTTAACCAGATTAACACAGACTTTTGTTATTAATCATTTGATTTGATTCTCATTTTTTTATTTCAGCTCTTTATTGTACAGCATTTTTAGTATTTTGTTTTTTCTAAAATAACTACTTTATCTTCATTATTTTTAAAGGAATATTATTGCTTAACCCTTATCCACTCACACAGAACAATGAATGTACATTATCTGAACCTATTCTACAGAGTGAAAACACAAAGACTGCAAAGAAAAACTCTAAAATAGCTGTTACTGAAACCCCCAGCAGCCTCAAATGCAAGATAGACCCCTTGCAAGACATTATCACTAGATTTATGTTTGCTACACAACATTCATTAGTTGCTTTTGTATCCAGTCAGATAAGAAATAACAAGGCAGTAGTTTGTCAAAAAGAAAGTGGAGCAAGGCTAGGCAATCATTTAGTTTAACTCTGTTGAAGCTTAAGAAGAAAAATGAAAAATCCCTCACCTTAAAATTAAATCGGTGTAGAAACAGCTTGCCTAGGGTAGAGAACGTGAATGCACACTTGACTGGCTGTTTATAAAGATCTACGTGGAGCCAGATTATAGATCTACATCCTGTTTGTCCTGTAGAGCCTTGTTCGATCAATTTACTGATATCTAATCTGCCACTGGTTATTTTTAATGTTTCAAATTGTATTTCATTCCTTTTTAGTAATATTTAATTAAATATAATAATTAAATACAGGTTTCTGTAACACACATTTTACCTCCACAGGTCAGGAACCAAGTTATGTCCAAGTCCTTTATATTACAACACAGCAATGTCTCAAAGCAGCTTTACAAATAGTTATCAAAGCCCTGGTTGAGCAGGCCTGAGAAGAAAGGGAAAAAAAATCCTCAAACGTTATAGGGAAAAAACCTTTCGAGGACCAATACTTAAAAAGGGACATATCCTCCAGACTGGACTTTATATGTAAGAATTAAAGAACATATTTAAAGTAAATATACTTCTTAAAATTAGAAGCGAATAACATATAACATAAGATTAAATAAACCAAAAAATATATAGACAGTAAAGACTAAATGAATTGGGACTGCTAGTCCAATAAAAGGAATCATTGAAGTTTCTTGTGTCCTCGATGAAACATATTTGGTTATACAGCCTGGGTACATCTTACTGGAGTTTACAGCCATGGTTTAAAACTCCAGCAGCACTGTTGTCTGATCCACTCATATCATTGCAACCAACACTAACACAGCACCACCACTATGTCATTGTCACAGCAGTGCTGAGAATGATCCACCACCCTAATAGGACTTGATCCTGACCCTTAGAGAACAGAGTAAAAAGAGGACGAACAAAGAATATAGAGAAACAGATGGACTACAATCTACAAATACTAGCACTAGCACTAGCCTAGTATATATGTATATCACATATAGTGGTTGTGGCTGAGTCTCGCTGTGTAAAAATACTTTGTTGGATTATAATATTAAACAATATAGACGTTCTCACATACTTTTTTTCACATACAATTAAGAGGATTAAAATGGTCATGGTTGTGAATCTGTGCAGCATGTAAAATTGTGTGTGCATGTACATGTGATACACACATTGTCTCTCTTTGCACGTTCTTTTTATCGATATCCCTCTTTTTGTTCTAAAGATCTAACCAGTGTCACTTTAGACTTTTCATCTAGCTTCCATGTCTCTGCTTTGGTGCTTAAAAAGCATCTGCTTTATTACAGGGTAGCATGGGCAGCATTGCCTGCATTGCATGGAAGGGAGACACGCTTGTTCTGGGAGACGTGGATGGAAACCTGAATTTCTGGGATCTAAAAGCCCGACTTTCTAGGTAGGCATGTGTTAGAGAGGATGGAAGGATTAATTATGAGGTACTACATGCCCAGATTATGAGGCAAATCTCATTTTTGGGCATAGATTTAGACATATATATATAAATAGACGTGTTGTGTGTACAGATTTTTTTGTACTGCAGGTATGTGCCATCTGTTCACATACAGTATTGTGCACAATATCTTAGGCCACCAATAGGTGTGTTGTTTAGTGGTGGTATAATGACCATATTCAGATTGTATTTTAATAACAATAAATATTTATATATGGTCATAATACTATTGCTAAATCTGTAGCAATACAGATGCAAAACTAATGGTGGCCTATGGCTTTTGCACAGTACAGTATGCTCAATGTTTGTGTGACACATACCTGTAATTTTGTGTGATTTTGCCTTTTTTAAGGGGAATTCCAACACACCGTGGATGGGTAAAGAAGATTCGCTTTGCTCCTGGAAAGGGAAACCAAAAGTTACTGGTTATGTACACTGATGGAGCTGAGGTGTGGGACACCAAAGAGGTTAGCATCACCTACACTTCACACTTTTATCAGTTAAACAGCACTCGCGTTTATCTAGCCATATATTTTATGATATGTAGAATTATTATTAAAACTTGAAATCACACCATGCTTGTAATTTTGTTTATTAAAAGTTCACAGGTCATAACATCACTGAATATTAGAAGATCCAAATGTGTTTGTAAAAATACAAATGTGTAAGCTTGTGAGATTTTTCATCAGCATAAAAAGCTGTAGGACCTGTTTGTTTATAATATAGCGAATACTGCATTATTTTAACATACAGTCATTAAGGTATTACGGTTTAACTATCTTAACACTAGTGGATTTCAAAGTGTCCAAAACTTACGAAGTAAAAAATTAAAACTCATAATGCATGTCATCTAACAATTACACTGTAAAGATTTTTATCCATTTGTAGGATAAGAAGTTTCCGTTTTGAATGAAGTGAAATGTTGAAAACAAATTCTAGTGCAATTCAGAAATGAAAGATATGTACAGTGGGGAAAATAAGTATTTGATACACTGCCAATGTATTTTCCTAACTGCAAATAACTTTTAGCATAGATACTGTGCCTCAACTGTATTTAGTGTTATATACAAATTTTCCACACTGTATGCGTGGAGCTTTAGTCATTGAAAGACAAATGTGATATTATGTTATCAAGTAAAACCGGGATTAGGGAGATATGTTTAACATGGTCTCAGATATTCATTTACCTGTTGGACCTTAACCTAAGTGACGGGTAGTCGATTCTAGAGCTTAATCAATTCTGTGACCCTGTGCCACTCGTGGTCTGTATCTGCTCAACAAAAATGAGCTTAATTTAAGTAACAGGATACACAGCTTTTATAGACTGCAAAAAGGTACTAGACTTTTCATCCTTCCCAGTGTGGCATTAATAAGCTGGAGAAAGACTATAGAATTCTTCCTACCACTTTCAGGGAGTTTTTCCTTCCCCCTGTCACCCTAGGCTTGCTCAACTTGGGATTAAGCCTTTTAAGATAATATAATATTGTAAAGCTGCTTTGAGACAATGCACCATTTTAAAAAGCGCTATATAAATACATTTGAATTTAATTGAATATGTATAAGTCCAGGAAAACACTGTCACTGCCAAAGATATGCAGCCTTTGTTATGAACTTTTTCTACCTTGCAGTTATATTTGCTTTAGAAGTTTGTTTGATTTACTGGCTACAAAGGAAATTCAGTACAGATAGACACTCCCCAATTTTACAGTGGATTTATATTTCAAATTTGCATTTATGAATCTGATAATACACATTTAGTAGAAACCATACTCAGAATTTTTTTATTTCCCAGGGCAAGCGATAAGCAGTATGATACTGTGCTACAAGTGTGACGAGTGTGCTACGAGTGTGATAGGGAGTCACATGAGTGATGAGCTCTAGGAATTGTAATAATCAATTTTGTTTTCCACTTTCAGTGTTCAATAAGTTACATAAGATATTCAATACTTCAATTAATAATTAAAATAATTATAATATTTTAAGACTAATATTTTAATGACTTGTTTAAGGCATGATATGAAGTATATATTAAACTCAATTCAAATCAACTTACAACTGATTTTTCAGACTGCATCCCTATCAGACATTGAGTACTAGCTGTATAATTTCCAGAGCAAGGTACATTAACATTATAAAGCATTGTCTATATATAAAACATATTTACAATCCTTGAAACAATGAAATATGCCTAATAAATTAATCAGTAAGTGTATGTTGATGATAGAGCCTTATGTAGGTAGCGGGTTTGGGGAGTACAACAATATAGGGTTTTTCAGTTAACAGAAGCTTAGAAATTACGCAGATTAATTTGTAGCAATTGTTGTTTTAAGCAATACATATAAAAGTATTGGTAAGTGTTAAATGCTTGTTTGTGTACCAGCCATTACCAGTAATAGATATCTTCTTATGACTGAACATAAGTCTGGGACTGTATCTTTTGCCTCTGCAGTCTCAAGTCTCTAGGTTTACATTATCATTATCATTATCTTCATAATTACATCTCACTAAGATCCACACACAAACTTGTAGGTGCAGATGGTGAGCAGTATCAGAGTGGGTCGAAATGTGAGTTACCGTATTCTGGACATCGACTGGTGCACGTCAGATAAGGTCGTATTGGCATCAGATGATGGTTGTGTCCGTGTGCTGGAGATGGCTATGAAATCTGCCAGCTATAGGATGGATGAGCAAGACCTAACAGGTATGTGTATGCTTTTTGTAAATTTTTCTAATTAAGGAGGGTTTGGGATGGTGCTGTCGATTCCAGCTGTAATCTTGGGCATTTCTTAACTACAATTCATGCATCACGTCACACATACTATAGGTGACTTTATTAGTGACAACTGCTGCTTCACCAATAGAGCTTTCCTGTATAGAAAACATCTGTCTGAAGGCATAACTTTTCCTTCCTTAGTATGGATGAGCTATGACAGCAGGCTGAGCAATAATGCTTTCTAATCAAAACAGAAAGGGTGGGCAAAAATTGGATCACTGAGCACCCTGGGTCTTCAGATACCTGTAGATGGACGTTTGGAAAGTAGGACTTTCTCCATCGTGGCAGTTGTTCACTCTGTGAAAAAAGGATGCTTTCACCAGGATATAATGCACCATGACAAAAGTTGTATACTCATGGATTGGGTCCTTTCAAAATTTTCTGTGCTTTCCTTGTCTACACAATCCCTAGATCTTAATTCTGCAGAGCAAGATAAAATGAGCATGTCAGTGTCTCCATCAAATCTGTGCCAACTGCAAGAGCTGTTAGTATTCCTACAAAACGATTTCAATATTTAGAGGAATCTGTGCCATTCAAATTTGCTGTGGTTCTGAAGGGCAAACGAGGTCAAATACACTACTGGATGAGGGTCTCTAAAGTGTATATTTAGGCACTCTAGGACCTCTTCCTTACACTGGAATTCAGTATTTAAACCAAAATAACAATGTATTTATGCTAAAGCAAACTAGTCACAATTCAGGCCTGTGTTCAAGTCTTGAATGTATGAACGCAATGTATATTTATTAGTATATATTATTGTTATTAAGTGTTTTAATATTTTAAAACACATGCCATAAAACAATAGTGAGTTTATTTTCCAGTATATTACAGCAAACCTATTAAAAATAAATAAAATACCCTACATATACATTGCAATTGTATTTAAAGAGTAGTTGATGTAAATACAAAACTGTGCAAAAGTCTAGCAACAGTATAATGACCATATGAAGCACTGCAGTGCAGTGATTAGCACTGCCACGTCACAGCTCCGAGATCTCCGGTTTGTTCTTGACCCTGGGCTCTGCTGCTGCTGAAGTTTGCATGTGTGGGTTTTCCATGGATACTCCGGTTTCCTTCCACATTCTAAATGTGTGAGCTTAATTGGTGTTTCCAAAGTGCCCTTATTGTGTGTATGAGTGTACCGTGGATTGGCACCCTGTCTAGGATTGGCACCAGCTCTCCCGTGATCCTGACTAGGTTAAGCGTTAAATACAATGAATGAATAATGACCATAATTATTTCTTAGTTTTTTTATTTGACTATAACTTTGTTTTAACTAAAAGCAGGGGTACAAAATGTGAAGAAATATCTTATAAAGGCTGCAGTGGCAGTTATTTAGTGTGACCTCCCCTTAAACTTGAGCAATAGCAGAATCTGGTAGCTTCATATGATACCAGTGTGGACTCTGTAGTAGTATGTACTAGTATGAAGAAGGGTTGAAATGGAAAATTTGCATGTAACTTGTTTGTAAATGAATTGAAAACATGCATCCCATTACTTTTTCCCCATGTGTGCGAGCACAGATCCAGTCTGGTGTCCATACCTGCTGCTCCCTCGTGCTGCTCTTACTCTGAAGGCCTTCCTCCTGTTACAGCCATGGTCTGGAATCTACACAATGGACATCACTCAGCTGTGGGTCTTAAATTCTTTTGTTCTGTCTGTAGGGACTATGATGGTGCAACAATTAAGGTTCTGAGCTAGTTAGTAGATGGTTTAAATACCAGCACTGCAAGACTATCTCTGATTGTGTTTAAATGCACCTAATAATTCTATAACTGCAGGAAATCATATTTTGTAAAGCCTTCGACTTTACACCATTTGGTTTGGATTTCTACTTTGCGACCAGCCAGTAATCTCACAGAAAGATCTGACGTTTAATCTTAAATAATCAATTTCTTAATTTTCTCGAGTATATACTGCACTTCAAAGTCTCTATGAAGTGTTAGATGGCCGTTGCACTGCCGTTAATACCATGGCACGTTTAATTCTCGGGTTGCCAGAGAAAAAAATGCACAGGTCAGATGACTGAAGTCCGTTGAATATGCAGACCTGGCTACTATGTCAGTTATGCTTGTGTGAATGTGAAGACTGAGGAAGCTGACAGCCAAAGTCAAATTACTAAGCTAAAATCCAATTCTCTGGGTTGGTGCTGTGCTGTTTACATGACTACTTAAATAAATTAGATAACAGCAGTACGTGCACTATGATTGGATTGTTTAGTGCATTTACCTACTGGTGTATTCTACCTTGATCAGTTTTAGCTAAAAATCTAAATGTCAGGCAAATTAGAAAGTGAAATTGGGCTGCTGTTCATAATAAAAATCTAAATATAAAAAATGAAAAGCTTTTTAAACATAGTTATTAGAAACCAGTCCTCAATCTCTTGCTTGGAATGTGTCATCCTGAATACAGACAAGTATTGTTTCGCAAATTGTTTGTAGATGAAAGTCCAGTGGTGATATTAAAGCCCTCTTAGCAATTCCTGTTTTATGTTGTCGTAAATACAATGATGACTGTAGCAGCTTTTTTCATCACTTTCTGCAACTTTGCCAAACTCAAGATTGGCTTAAATCCAGGCTGCCTATTTCAGGAGATTCAGCACATTTTGGGAGTAAAATACCCCATGCATTATTGAGAACATTCAGATCAGATTACAGTTGTACAGTTCTGTGCAAAAGTCTTAGGCGACCATTGCATTAGATATTCTGTTGGGGTTTTTTTTTGTTGTTGTTTTGTTTTCGGGGAAGCACCGCCGCCTCACAGCAAGAATGTCATATGTTCAATCTCAGCCTGGAGCTGTCTGGGTCCCTTTTGTGAGGAGTCTCCATGTCCTCCCTGTGTCTGTGTGGGTATACTCCGGATACTACAATTTCCTTCCACCATACTAAGACATGTGTGTGAGTTTAATTGATTACTCTAAATTGCCATTGTCTTGGCATTGGCATTAATCTTGTTTGTAGATATAAAATCGAGTGTGTCGCTGAAATTGCCGCTGACGTTAAATAAACAAAATAAACAAATAAATCACCAGCCAGCGTCCATGAATTGGATATAAATGTAGCAAAAGAAGTCTAGGTTTTCTCCAATTTACATCAATTCACCCTGTACCCTGTACCCTGTAGGTGATGTGACAAACATCAACAAACAATGGCAAAATGGGACAACATTTTGTAGACAACATGTTTTCAGTAAGAACACCCCCCCCACCCCTTCCACACAACCCCGGCTTCACTGGCATTTCAAATTGACCTATCAACATTATGAAAAAAACGTATATCAGGAGAGCAGGAAAATTAATTGGTCTTGCAAAAAAGTGTTAGTTATTTGTTACAGTGTCCACTGACATTTGTAATAGAGAATCTGTAGACCTTTCTAGACAGGCAAGTATTTGACAACGCACTGACTAATGACCTAATTAGTTCTTGACAGCCCATTTTGCCCAGGAACACCAGTGTCATGAACAATTAAATATTTCTGTCTGCTGTCTGTCAGGGTTACAGTGATTTCGTCTGAACATGAAGTACAAAGTTTGAGGAGTTGGTTCTTAATAACTTAAATTATTTTGAAATTACCTGTTAACATCTACCATTAATGTTGCACACAGATTATTTAGTTTACCGTTTAGCAC
Source organism: Parotocinclus spilosoma (assembly GCA_033117975.1). Lineage (NCBI taxonomy): Eukaryota > Metazoa > Chordata > Actinopteri > Siluriformes > Loricariidae > Parotocinclus > Parotocinclus spilosoma. The sequence goes on along the minus strand of JAVSBV010094107.1, from coordinate 5,038 downwards.
AATTTATCTTTGTGGTTTATGTGGTCGGTTTGTCCTGTGGTCTATTTTCCACATTTATTTTGTTCTTCTCAGGCTCATGTCCATATTTTTTTCTTTTGATTTCAGAGACTACCAGGAGAAGGATGAAATCAAAGGCTTGGTGCAGGAGCAGCTGAACTCCTTGTCCAAGTGAGAAATGATTTATAATCAGTAAGACAAAAACTCTGCATCTCCCCAGCATCAAAGAGACCAGAGCTTTAAGCCCAGAGTGCTTTCTTTCCTCAAGCAGATCTATATTTTTTTCTAAAGGCTTATATTGTCCTTTTTCAGACCTGGCTCTGATCTGACAGGAAGTAAGGAAGTAATAGAATGCTTAAGAAGAGCCTTCCTGTTTCCTTCTTTAATTTTTTTCACCAGAGTGTGCTGTGTTGCATCTTGCTTCTGTTCTCAGTGACATCAAAAGTGTGCTCCAGGACCCAGAGCTTAATCTGCTTCAACGTTTTCTGCTTGTGTCTCGGTGAGTGTGTTTATTTAAATGTTGGGCCTTTTTTGATCTCTAAATACAAAGCAAATTAATATTGTTAATAACTTAAGAATCAGTTTCCTTACTTTATATTGTATGACATGAAAATATATTTTAGATGAAGAGTTTCTCGTGCATTGTCTTGACAAATCCATCCTAAAAATATTTCTGCTTTTACTTTTCATTAAACTTGATATGTATTGTATCCTCACATACAGTACTGTTCAAAGGTTTTAGGCATTCTGTATTTTTTATTTTATATTCTGCTTTTTATATTCATTATTTATGTTTTAGTGGCCACTGCACTTTATATTTATTTAGCTACGGACTACAGTCCATTTGCTCTCCACTCTGTTCTCTAATGATGAGCACAGATCAGTGTTGAGCTGTGTTGAGCTGGTATGACTGGATCAGACACGCACTGTTCATGCGTTTTTTCACTTTATTAGAGATGTTTACTTTATTGTTCATATGAAATCAGTTGTTGTTGTTGTTGTTGTGTTAGTTATCCTAATAAAGAACTGAGAAATTTAAATATACCTGTAGAATGCCCAAGACCTTTGTACAGTATTGTATTTTTAGACATTTATTTCACATTTTGTATGCTGCTGCAAATATTGGTTATATATTATTCATACCTCGTTATATTCCAAGTCAGTCTTGAATGATGCCTTAATTAATTATATTTTATTTATTTACTTTTTTTCAAATATATCCTATTATTATATCACATTTTCTCCCAATTCAGTCATTGCCAGCTTCAACCCACCCCACACCCAACCCACACCATCATGTGACAGCTATTAAATGAGAAGGGTTATCCTGATTGATAGGTCAGACAGGAAGGCTTAGCCCCTGATGGGTGAATATACTGCTCACAAAAATAAATAAATATCCCCTATTTTTGTGAGCAGTGTAATTTTCTTTTGTACTACTCTCAAGCTTTATATATAGTGTTTTAAGGATGTAGAACCGCAAGTGTTTTAAAGTCAGATTTTGGTTTGGTTTTCCATGTAACACCCTTAGATAGTTTGTCTATTGATTGTTTAATTTGATATAGACAGCAATAAAAATACATTTAATTTAAATAGCTCCTTTCTAATACCCATTCTACAGTATTAACATCACTATTAACCTCTGAATAAAATGAAAGTAAATGTAGAGGTAGCCTTTTAGAATGCTTATATTATCTTCCTGACTGACATTTGTTTAGTAAGTTAGTGACTTGGCATAGCAGATTATGGGATTACAATACTCCATGCATTAGAACAATTCAGATAACAGGAGATTGAATGGAAGAAGATGAATGACCATATTCAGGTATGTTTCTTAAAGAAACCATTTAGAAATTAATTAATTAATTAATTAATTAAAGCTAAAAAAAGGTGGCAGATTTGATTTACACCAATATCATAACACAGTGTTTCTCTAAATAAATATGATACCATTAAATAATTCTTATTAAAAGCCCACGTCTCTACAGTATTTCTATAAATTCTCTTTTGAATTGTCCATAAATGTGCATTTAAAAATAAACACAAATGTAAATGTACAGTGGTGCTTGAAATTTTGCTGAACACTTTAAAATGTTCTGCATAAGTATGACCTCAATCATGATCAGATTTTTACACAGGCCCAGTAGATAAATAAAATCCAGTTAAGCAAATTAGACAAAAATATTATAGTTATTCATTTCCTTACTCCAGTGTGTTACATATGTGTGAGTGGTAAAAGTATGTGAACCTCTTAAGTTAACAGTTTATTTGATGATGAAATTGAAGTCAGGTGTTTTCAAATATGTTGGCTAACAAAACTGTCTGATTTTCACAGCATTTGGTTTAAAGATCAGGATAATTTGTAAACAACTTTCACACTAACTATTGGTAATGTTTATGGGTTGGTAATCAGTAGAACACTGTATAATGGCGGTATGCATGGCTTGGTTGCAAGTAAAAAGCCAGAGCTCTCTTTCTGTTTGCCACAGATCATGTGGACAAGCCAAACGGCAATACGATATTTTATTAATGGATTATACCAAAATATAACTTTTTTGTTTTTAAAAATGTTTTCCGAAAGGAAACCATTGAATTCCTGCATATCATCTCATCTATGAAACATGGTGGTGGTAACCTCATAGTTGGGGCCTGTCTTACTACATCTGGTCCAGGGTGGCTTGCCACCATAATTCTGATACCAAGAAATTCTAAAGGAAACTGTCAGCACATCACAAGAATCATAAGAAAAGAATCACAAGAAAAGACCTGATTCGCTATGCAAACACATTATTTATCCTAGAATGGTTCAAGAAGAATCAGTTTGGGAATGGACACGTTCTGAAATTAGGCCAGTGGAAATGTTGTGAAGGACTTTGAGTAAGCAGCTTCTTTTCATCCCAAAACTGAAATGTTGTGTTAAAATTCACCAAGCTGATATACAGGAAATATCAGTGGTTACCAGGAATGTTTAGTTGTATTGCTGCATGAGGGCGTCAAATCAAATATTGAAATCAAAGGTTTACATACACTTTCCACTGACACATATGTAATAATGGATTGTTTTGCTTAATTAATAAACATTTTTGTCTTTTTATCTTTCCCATGAAATCCAGCCATAAAATCACTAATGACAACTTAAAAAATATAGAACCTATCATCTAAATGAACATTGTAGTAAAGCCTTTAAATAAATTCAATATGGGCTTGGTGTTTGACTTTACAACATGTTGAATTTATTTGGCAAAAAAGTCAGACACACTAAGAAGTGTATGGATAATTTAAAATGAACCTAAGAATCATGTTTTCCTTCAGTCTGTTTGGCGATGAGTCGGACTTGCAGTTCTGGAATGTGGCCGCACATTATATTCAGTCCTTTTCACAATCACGCCAGCTAAGCTTGCCCACTCCTGATGGACAGCAGCAGCCTGAAGGCTCCCAGAGTACAACCCAGTGCCACCTGGATATCTGCCATGACATCCTGTGTGAAAGCACCTTCTTTCAGGTAAATGCAACAAAACACAAAGCAAGGGTATATATTGTATTGAATGCATTAAAATTATAAACTTGAAAAATCCCATTCACAATAGCTATATTTGCACATTGATGAGCATGAACATCCTGAAGGCTCCCTGTTAGTTACACCATGCCACCAAGACATCTGCCATGATGTAATATGTAAAAGTGCCCTCTGTCAAGTATATGGTACAATGGAGGAATAATGTATTTGATGTAATTGTATGACACACCCAAATAATTTAACAGCACATCAGAAAAGTTACTAGGTCTGATATTCCACATCAATTAGATGTTATTGTTGGATATTTGAATTTTGATTCTAATTACTATGCATGCTGGATGTTCCATCAGAGGTTGTGGTGGGCTGGGGACATCCTTGCAAAAGCTTCTTTTGTGTTATTAATCATCATATGGAGTCCTATTAAATTTTCAGTCAACCTGCCAAAATACTGACATTACTCCAAAGAGCAGTAAATGCCATTAGTGTTCTTGAAGGGCAAGCCAGAGGGAATAAACACTATTCACTGAGTTACATCATGCATGTTGCTGCTTGATGTCGAAGTCCAGGACAAGCTATACAATTTGTTCAAATATTATAAACCCCTTTTATAAACGTGTTTTTTGAGCACTCACATCTCCTTATCAAAAAGTGATCTACAGTACTATTTATAAACTTGTGCTGAAAAACAGTAAAAGGCAACAAAGACATGAACATTTGAAGTGGTGGAAATGTATAACTTGTATGGTAACAAGTACAATTCAGTGTTTTGCTTATGGTAAATCTGTCACATGACCACATACCCAACCTTCTGCCATATGAGCAGAGACTCGGGTGCAGCAAGCTCTATAAAGCTTCTCCCTTTATTAGAAATAGGATGACAAGTTGCCTCACAAATCGAAGGGACCAGGCGGTTTACACCATATGCCGCATTAGACACACCAGACTAACCCACTCATACTTAGTAAAGGGTGTAGCAGCTCTTTAGTAAAGCATATACAAACCGGATTCCAAAAATGTTGGGACACTAAACAAATTGTAAATAAAAACTGAATGCAATGATGTGGAAGTGCAAACATCTAATATTTTATTCAGAATATAACACAAATCACAGATCAAAAGTTTAAACTGAGAGAATGTATAATTTTAAGGGAAATGTTGTTTTTTTTTCTAATTTCATGGCGTCAACAAATCCCAAAAATGTTGGGACAGGGCCATTTTTACCACTGTGTGGCATCCCCTCTTCTTCTTACAACACTCAACAGATGTCTGGGGGCAGAGGAGACCAGTTTCTCAAGTTTAGTAAAGGAATGCTCTCAAATTCATGTCTAATATAGGCCTCTAACTGTTCGATCGTCTTGGGCCTTCTTTGTCGTACCTTCCTCTTTTTGATGCGCCAAATGTTCTCTATAGGTGAAAGATCTGGACTGCAGGCTGGCCATTTCAGTAGCCGGATCCTTCTCCTACGTAGCCATGATGTTGTGATTGCTGCAGAATGTGGTCTGGCATTATCTTGTTGAAAAATGC